>LFZO01000047.1:0-44976 GCA_001578225.1 Pseudocercospora musae
ATTAGGGAGGACTACTTCTTAGTCTCTTCGATTTTCCTTTTAATCTATACTACCTTTGTAATCTTTAGGCCTAGGTATATAGCTTGGTTTTGTCTCTATAGGTTTCCGATATCCTATTCTTCCTTAAAGCTCCTTATTATACTATAGGCTATAATTATAAACTACTATTAGGAGACCTTTATAGTTTTCCCTATCTTGGTTGTCTATTCTTTTTGTGTTTCTAGTTTCTTTTTGTCCTACTCCTAGGCTATAAATAGCTTAATTACCCCCTTCCCTTCGTTCCTAGCCCTAATAACCTCCTTAACTGCGATTCTTTCTATAATCTCTTTCCCTAAGAGTCCTTAGATTTCCTTTTACTCCTATAGGTCCGTAATATAGACTCTAACTACTATCCTTAGGGGTTTTAGCGCCTCCTAACTAGCTACTACTACCTAGGTATAGTAGTTTGGGCCTATCTCTTGTTATTTCTTTGTAATCTTTGCTACGGCTATATTAGCTACCTTCGTAATTATGTAGCTTGCCTAGTTATAGATTACTTTTAGTCCTCTAAGGAGCTCTAAGATTATTATCTTATATGCCCTCTTAGGGGTTTTCCTATCTTCTACCTTTAGTACCTCCTCTGCCCTAGTATACAGTGCTTTCCATTCGTCCTCCCTCCCTTCCTAACTGTTTTCCCTTCGTCTCTAATTGTTCGCTACTATCTTTTTTTTGGGGCTCTTCCGGGATATATAGTCGTATACAAAGGATATATAGTAGTCTATACAGGAGGTTATTTAGGAAGCGTCGGGGTTAATTAGTACCGCTACGGAAACTAGTAACTCTATCGCGGAATACGTACAACATAATCACATGAGCACACACACACCTAGTTTTTCGTCTAATTGGAGATAGGGGCCTGCCTTCTCTACAACAAGAACAAGGCTGCGCTACGACTTGCGAATTGACGTTGCGAATTGTTCTCAAGCCCCGCTGTAGCTGAGTTATGATGACAAGGCCATGGAAAAGCTGTGCTTGAGCAAATGATGCAAGACAAAGTGTTCACCCTCCGATCACTCGTTGCAGACGCTGCCACAGTCTTGTAGCTGCTGTTGACTCCAGTCTAGGCAAGCCGGAGACGAAGAATGGGAAGCAGAATCATGGAGGCAGAATCATGGAAGCAGAATCATGGAAGCAGAATCATGGAAGCAGAATCATGGAGCTTGGCTTCAGGACTGCCAGATCACCAACCACGCAGCGCCACTGGCCGAGTCGAATGAGGAGGCTGGAAAGTTATAGGCGTTGTCTGAGAAACCGGTCAACGAGAAGTTTGCCTGGTAGCTCCAATCCTTCTGGGTGAGCATATCCATGTTTGGGTCGCGTTGGTCCTCCAGGCCAAAACACGTTGCATTGCCAGGCGCCCCACAGAATCGGGCAGGACGGTAAGCTACTAGATAGCGTCCAGAGGTGGTATTGATCCTACCAGTCAAGTTGCATGACGACTAGCTTCGCGGCATAACTCCCAAGCTGAAATGAATTTGATTTGGGCGTCGCTCCATCTTCACGTTGCCTAATTGGTATTCTGCTGTTCCTTGGCTTTTCTGTAAGCTTCCAATTCTCTCGCCCTCTTCTCCTTGAGTTTCTCTTCCGCGAATCTCCTTGCCCTTTCCGCCTTCATTCCACGTTCTTCTCTTGCCTCTCTCTCCACTGCGAGGAGAAACGCAACATCATCCGCTTCTTCTTGAACCGTAGGCTTTCGACCAAGGCCATCGGGGAATTGGTCGAGGACTGGTCCTCCTTCTACTATACGCTCCAGGTTGTGCTGCACAGATTTCTGAATGTTAGTGGTCCACGTCACTCCAGTCCGTGAATCCTGGAGCCATTGGCTGAACAATGGAGGTGTTACGCTCAAGCACGTCCGGAGCTTGTAGTACGGATCTCTGCCATTGCAGATCTCGCGGAGCGCCTGGTCGGAAATACCTCGAAATGTCCGCACCCCTTGGTCATATAGGAGCTTCCTTGCGCCTTGATTCGACAAGGCGTAAGCTGTATTGCAGACCTGCCCGCAGGACCAATGCGTTATGCGTGAGTGATCAACGCCATTTTCCCCGTAGTAGTTACCCGATTTCCAAGTGTCATAGTATCGCGTCTGCGGGGCTGTCTCGTCGTCGAAACGCAATGCTTTGCCAAATGGAGTTTTGAGACATTCTCCCCCGTAGCCATCGAGGATGTCTTTTGGAGCAAAATGTTGACCGCAGTGTCCTAGCCACAGTACGTCCCATCTTGCAAGATCTCCATATGCACAGTCAGAAGGCTCGAGAACATCTTCAGCCGGGTGAAGATAGTCCCATTCCACGATCGGCCCATTGGGGTCTTGACGCGAATCGTACTTCGTTTCATTGGCCTTGAAATATGTAGGATCGAGGTAGCGGCTGCGGTCGCTCTTCAGTGGTTGGATCAGTTGTCGCGAGGTAAGTGCCCAATCTCGTAATTGATCCTCTGTCATAGGCATCAGTCGTTTGAAATGGCACGTACAAGACTTCTGCAGCAAGGCGTACTTATTCTCACATCCCAATCAACATCGTCCTCAAAGATCAGCGCAGAGCCGAGATTCTGATCAACAATGGCCTGCGCAGCATTGAGGTGCGAGCGCCAGCTAGCAAACACTTTCAGGCCCAGTTCACTGGGCTTCGTCTTGTCGTCAGCTACCCACGGTATAGCTTTAGGATTTGCCTGATCAAGGGTAATCGCTTCCATGAATTCGGCTTTGATACCCGAGTGATCAAGCGCCAGCTCTAGTCGGTCCTTGCGATCAGTCTGGCTCTTGAGGTTGATGATGAAGACTTTCTGAAAGCCAAGAGTTGCGTTCGTGGTGGTATCGAGAAGAGCATCGCGTCTTCTTGGTATAGTTCGACGTCCCCACAGCGTGACAACTAACGAAACCAGCACGATCGAAGCGATCAGACCCCCCAGCGTCCTGTAAAGCCATCTTCTGGTAGATTTGGGTACTGGACTCTGCCACCGTACTGATCGCACTGTGTGTAAATGATGATCACCCTCCTCGAGAAATGGATATTCAGCACTTAGCGCTTTCATTTCGTATCCATCGGTGTCGTGTGAACTGTCTCTTGTACTGGTGTCATCGTGAAAACGTCCTTGTGTGGGGACGGTGATGGGTCCTGTTGGCGAGGCCGCGCCAGTCATGACGGCGTGCAGGTGAGGCGGAGAGTGTCTCGATGAATGCAATCATCAATCTATATGAGTGGTCTTGGCAAGAGACTGGCAAGAGGGAGAGCCAGCTAGATGACAAAGGGACGACATAGGTGGTGAAGTATCAGCGGACTTAAGAGCAGAGACTAGAGTCTGCAAAACGCACAGCCGTTCACGCATACCATGACATGCATCCAGAGTTCTCTCGAGCGGGTCCTACGCGCTTTCGCTTTGGTGCACTCTTTACAGCCTCTACACGTACAAGTTATCACTCGGATAGCGCCAGAAAGAGAGCTTGGCGTGTGGTGTGAACCAACGGGGTGGCTGGTTAAACTCTCTCCACTTACTGTACCAAATATCATGCTCTTCCGGGCCGACTTGATTTCGGGGCCTAGAACCCAGGGACTAGGGACTGGTTTAGGTTTGCGATGCGTCGGTCATGGCGTCTCGTCTAGCAGCTGATGCTTCATGGCTGGAACTCCGGACTCGAGCGTGCATTCACATTGCTGAGTCCTGACATAATGTGGCATAACATGCCTTTCCCGCGGCCGATATCGCCAGCAGTAGAACTAAGACTTCCAGCATGTATGATAATGCACCACTTCGAGCGAGCCTCACGACTTTACGGCAAAGACGCTGCGCTCCTGCCGATGCCGTGCTTGCAATTGTCATGTTATGCCTCCTTGCTGTCTCCAGCCGCGAATCGATCTCGAGCACATATACCTCGTATGCTGGTGGCTTTCCACAGGACTCCGACGTACATGATGATGGCTTCCACGCGATATTGGGACCGCCGACGATCCGCGAAGGCCAGGGCTTCGTTCTGGTCGCGCCCACCTTCCCTCGAGTTGACACGCTGCAAGAATGGACCGTTCACTACGCAAATGGTAGCATACCATCATTACGTCGCAACGTTCATGAGTTCTTATCTCCAACATCGCTGGGATTCATCATGAAAGCCTCGTACGGTATGCCTCGTAGCACCCGGTGTGGATCCGAAGCCGGGCGCTGCACTTCTGGCTTGAAGGAGACCTTTGAGTACTCGTTGATCAACTTTCGCGTGAAGCACGAGACGGCCTGCAAGAGGAAGATGTCAGCCGCATTCGTAGTTCGTTGCTTCCTCTGAGAACGTACCGCTCGTGTGAGGTATCGGTCTCGAAACGTAGCTAAGTTGTTTGCAATAATCCGATCAGCCTGCGAGATGTCAGCTTTGCGATCTAAGTACGATTGTGAATCTTGAGCAGTCTTTCGTCTCATCTGCACGCACCTCGTCCGGATGTGCCAAGTAGAATTCGACTTTCTCCACAAGATCACTCCAGTCTCTTTTGACAGCAACATAGTTTTGATTTGGACCGGAGGGCTGGAGCAGATGATAATAGTACCTAGAATATCGCGATGTCAGGGAAGCTTCGACAACGTAGGCAGCTGCCCCAGCTCACAGGGCTGCGGCATAGGAATGTAGGCAGTTAGTGCTTGGCGAGCTACTTACATATCGTATTCGCGTTCATGAAAGAAGATGAGGGAATTGCAGTCGGTGAGCCATTTCATGCGACCAGAATAGCTGACTCCCTGGCCAAAGCGTCAGAGATTATGTCAATTTGTGCGATCGTGGCACTTACCTCCGTATGAACAGTCATGGCGTATTTGCAAAGATCTTCGCGGGTCATGAATAACTCGTCGTGATCGCCATCAAGTTTTCTCACATCGGACCACTCATGCGTATTGGCGACTTCCATCAGCTTGCCTCTGATGGGCATGTTGACCCACGCAGCACCTGCAACATTTAAGGTTAGCTAAATCGGCGAAGAGCAATACTCATATCTCGTGCAGGCCGAATAGTATGTTTGCTTTGCATTTGGCGCAAACTTTGCCTCTCATCCACGGGCTCGGAAGACTTCTTTTTCACCACTTCACGACTTACCTCTCCAGACCAACTTTGGAATCTTGCTTTTGAATGGAGCATCATGTTGTTTCGCGAGCATCTTGGAATCTCTGTAAGATTGATTCCCGGCACCCCACATATCAAAATTAGGAATCAACCAGTGCCTTTGTTGCGCATCATCCGTCATCAAGCGGTTGAAAGTCCAGACTGTATCAGTGCCATTTTCAGTCGGCATCACGGTTTTGTCGCCCATTGTCAGAGCAATCTCTACTGTCGGAAGTACTTCTCCAGCAGCCGTGGCGCTCTCCAACGCACGATGTAAGAGATACAAAGTCTGCTTGGCTCTTGACTGGTACCAGACGTTGTCGAATGCTCCAATGCCTTCCAGAATGCGAATCTGATTGTCGTGTATGAGCACACGAAAAATGCCACCCCACTCTCGATTCTTCCTGTCGCCGCCGAAATCTTTCCAAGTGATGCTTGTATCCTCGCTAGATATGGTGTGCTTTCGATCTCGCCAGTACTTCGTAGACCGGTCTATCTCATGATAAAGATCTGGAAAGGCGAAGTCACATTGGGCGTCCGATAAATTGTCCAAGATCTCGCCATCTTGACCTTTTGGCAACACATTCCACGGCAGTAAAGACTTCTGGCTTGTTTCGGTTTTCGATGCTTCCGGAGACCATGGTTCCTCGGTATGATGCCCTGTCTGCTTTGCTATGTCGCGGAATCGCTCAGTCAGAAGGTCACACGCAGTGGACAATGCCGGTGCTTCGGTGGCGTGGCTCCATGCGTCCAGGAGAAATATGAATTGTACAACACTCAGCCCAACGAGCAAGTAGCAAATACGCTTGCAGCGCGTGGCAGACTCCATTGCTCACGCCGTAGACTGTCAACACCTACAGCAATAATGATGGAAATCTGAGAATGTTGCATACTGTAATCGCCATTCGAGATCAGCCATACTTGCGGCTATCGCTATCGCTAGTCAGCCACAAGGGCTCCTAGTCAGGTTCCACGCTGCGCTAGAAAAGGACATCGGCTGAGCAGTGAGCTGCCTGAGCTGCAGACGCCGTCTGCAAGTGGTAAGGAGGATTGTGGAAGCTTTGAGAGCCCGTGGCGGGAATTAGCCGTAGCTTTTCTCGCTTAAGTAGAGTACGAAACCAGACTTCTGTCACCCACGACATATTTACTGGTGGGTTCACTCGCCTGGATCCACTTAGCACATGACAACAGATCTCCCTTGGCGGGATCCTGCGTCTGCGTCGAATGGAGCTACTGTATGTGCCCGAAAGGGTCCTGCTGAGCTCACTCAATCCTCAGTACTGATCTTCTTCCCATGTATTGCTTACCATGGCCAACCACGTTCAGCGCTTCACCAAATCGTTGACTCGTCGTCTTCAAGTACGTCGCGTCAGATTCGATGAGAAGAACTTGAATTATGACGCAAAGAAGCACGATTTGACACCAAATCATAATCAATCGAGCCGACAGCGCCATAGCCACAAGACTTTTCTGGAAAAGAGACCTAACCTTGCGGTGTTGTTTGCGGTAGCAACACTGTTCACCATTCTGGTATTGCGATCTTTCCTGACACTGCCCGTCCAGCAGTATGAGACGTCAAGCGGTGCGGGACAAAGGTATATGCAACTAGTCATACCTATCAACCGGAAGTCTGATGTCGACCTTTGCAAGACAATTCTCTCTGCTCAAGTCCTCAACTACCCTGTACCAGTCATCGTGCCATGGGGCAACTCATCGGATAATACTCCCGTTGCGAAGAAGAAACGCATGTACAGCAAAGTGGCCCGAATATACGCGTATCTAAGTACTTTGCCATCAGAGGCTGAGGATGCCGTAACTGTATTGCTCGATGGGCCCGATACGTGGTTCCAGCTACGGCCAGACATGTTACTTCAGGCCTACTACCGAATTCTACGACGGCAGAATCGAAAGCTCAGAAAGAGCTTTGCGGATGAGATTGAGCAGAAAGTCATATTCTCTGCCTACCATGACTGCGGCTCGAGGAACGCAGATGACGCTGTCTGCCAAGCTGTCCCAGATGCGCCATACGAGGGTGGACCGAGATTCCTGGGCCATGGGGCCATGGTTGGCCAAGCCAAGGACATTCGTGAGATTGTTCGGCGTGCTTTGGACAAGCTGGAGTTGGCACCCAATGCCCCTCCAAAGCTCTTGCCAGTGTACACTGAGATCTTTGGCGAGCAGGAGTCAAGACGAAAACGAGTACAGCAAAGTCCGACGCACAACGACTGGGCCGCTGAGCTTGGGATAGGACTTGATCATTACAATGAGCTCGGACTCTCAGTGTCGGCAGAGACTTTTCCCAAGTGGGAGACACCCCGGAAACTTCTACGGGAGCTCGAGGCTACTATGCCACCATACTGGACGGTCTCCGGCCGGGAGCCAGATCTTCCTCATGACACACCCTGGGCGGACGTCAAACTTCTCACAGGCTACAATGATTCTCTCCCAGCTATGATCCACCACTGGCCGACAGTCGCTCTTGGCGGGAAGGACGCCACGGGCAATCGCAAGACCTGGTGGAGCGCTCTCTGGCTGACAGAACATGCTAGAGCTCTGTTCACCGCTTCAGAACGACTTCCAAGCACGGTCGTCGCCCAAGTTCATGACGATCAGGGTGAAGAACTACTCTTCTGGAACAGGCAGCCCAATCACAACAGAATGGGCGCTTGGACTCCGGACTGGAAGTTCTCGTATTGGTCCGATATGTGCGGGAGAGACGAGCAGTGGACGGAAGTCTTCAGAGACGAGGCTGGACCTTGGAGGAGGACTGATTTCTTCTAGAGCGTCCATGGATGCAAGCTGCATTGTTCATGGCGTTGGACCTGTTTCTGTCTAGACTAGGTAGCATCATACGGCGCTTGAGAGTACAGTCACTTGCAAGAAACTACAGTCATGCGTTCCAAAGTATCTACAGATGAATTGCTTGTGTCATATCTGGTATCTCTAAGAATCTTTCCCCAAATCCATGGTCGCGGGATAAAGCTCTTACCCGTTTGATCTTTGCTCACGGCTCTTTGACCGAGTCTTCTACAATCTCTTTTTTGATGTTCTCCACGACGCCCTTCTCTGGAGCCTTTGTCGCTTCCGCTGCTGCGATTGAGGTAGTCGTCGCCACTTGTGTCTCCGCTGCTTCGGACTTCGTAGCTTGTGTCTCAGCAGCTTTGGCTTGCCCAGAGCTCGTTGCGGCTTCGAGCTTGTCCGATTCCGTGTTTGTAGCCTTCTCCTTCGTAGCCGCAACTTGTGTTTGAGTTGACTGCTTCTCTACCTCAGTCTGAGTCGGTTGTGTCTCCGTTTCTACCACTTGAGTCGACTGTGCCTCAGTCGCTTTGCCATTTCCAACCTCCTGAGTAGCAGCAGGAGCTGTATTTTGCGTCGCTTCCTTGTCCTTGCCTGGTGCTTTTGCCTTTGGCATTGCTTTCTTTTCCGTGTTCTCTTTCTGGATCTTGATAATGTCCGGCTTGTCCTTGATTTTCTTTAGATCCTTGAGTGCAGGTTCTTTCTGCTTCTCAACTTTTGGCGGCGGGCTCTCATTCTGTTTCCTGTCTGATTTGTCCTGCGCTGCAGCGGGAATCTCGCCTTCTGATGGTCCCTCCTCCTTCTTCTCCTCCTTCTTCTCTTCCTTGATGGGTTTCTGTGCTGCATCGGCCTTGGCCTTCGCTAGCTTCTGTTCTTTCGCATCGTCAATACGTTTGAGCTCGATCATCTTCAGCTGCTCATCTTCCGGCAAAGAATTGTAGAAAGCCACGTTCGAATCCCATAGTGCAACACACTCTGCGTCCCAATTACATTTCTCGATCTCGTCGTAGACCGGATGTTTGAAACGCTGGTGCTTGTCTGTCCATGAAGAAGCATGGAAATGGTGCTTGACCAGTGCTCGGCTGCCCTTGTGATTGCCCGATCTTGAATGCCCTGTACCGGCGGCGAATGCCTCTGACGGTAATACCAAAACTCCTCCGACTAACTGAGAGTCGACCAGGTCGTGAAAAATACTCCATTCGATATCTTCGCCCTCAGAGATAGACATCTCTGCCAATATGGCAGCTGTGAAAGCAGAAGGACCAGTACCACTAAGCACTTCGTCAAAGTCCAAATGCAGCTCCGCGACGGTCTTTCCCTGTTCCGCAGCAAGTCGATGTAACCAGACCATGATATTCTCGATGAGTCGCATCATTACTGGCAACCCAGGCTTGCACATGAAGGTCCACTGGCAGAAGGAGGCAGCTTTACTTCCAAGCACTGTAGTGCATTAGCATTCTGAACGAGACCATGCATTTGGCTTCAACCTACCAGGATGGGTTGCTAGGTCAGGTTCATCGGTCTCAATGCCTATGACCATGTCGACATCGCGGGCATCAAATCTTTTGGGAATGAAACTCCGGATCGGCTGAATGTCCTCAACGTCGATGTCGGCCCATAATCCTCCATCAACATACATGATGATGTAGCGAAGCAAGTCAGCTTGGATAATCTTAAGATTGTCATTCAAGTCTTTGTATGTCTGGACGATATCAGGCCTACAGAGGCCCTTTGGCCCGCATCCGAATGCTTCCTCGACATAAGGGATGGCGCTGTAATCGGTCAACAGCTCATATCGATGACTTGGATTCTTCCTTGCCCAGGTCCTCGCTCGGTCAAGATCGCGCTCCTCGAAGTGTAATGCGTCCACCTTCCACGATTGCCAGATCTTGGCCGGGATCTTGTCCAATTTGGGGATAACAGGCCTTTGTATCCTGATGAAGATTTGCTGCGATGATACAAAAAGAAACGCAGTCAAGATGAACACCGATAGCATACGATGTCTCCCATTGAACCAGTCGGCATAGGACCGCCTGTGATTTTTGATCCCCATCGTCGTTACGATCGCATACTGCTCGTTGAAAGATCTTGAAATGACGATATGGCGTGCCCACTGAAAGTCGATTACAAGCGCGATGCTGGCAGAAGTCTTTGCAACCGACACTGTGACAGCTCGCAGACTTTTGCTCAACACGAATTGTGCAAGGTCACTAGGGTGGTAGAACAGGAAGAGACTAAGCCTGCTCATCAATCAAGGCGGTCCAGTCTCGATCAAGCAACGTTCTCGAACGCTCAATCACTCCATAAAGCCCGCTTACCTGAATCGACCTACAGATTGGAGACCAGGACAAGGCGGATACTCCTGACGGAAGGGGACACTCGCATCTGTTCCATTTACCTTAACGAGCCGAGCGCAATCGCTTCTCCTTGCTCCTGGTAGCTTGCATATTCGATTGGACTGAGTACCAACCGGAACCATCGTGGCCAGCACTCAAATTGGCGAAGCGACTCGATAGACCCGGGAAAGCAAGCCATGACATGGTATTGGTCCCGTTGTAGAATGTGTACTGCGGAACGAAGCCAATTATCTGGCTGGACCACGTCCGGTGAGGCCGATGTTTCAGCTGCTCCCTAGGCCGATACGACTGCTGGAGGCGTGCAGTAGTATGCCATCGCTGCAGCGCTGCTGTTGACCATGATACAGTATGTTGTGCGCGCTAAATTAGTTGACATCATGTCCTGGACGATCCTTGGCCAAGAGACGAGGCGTCAAGCCACTTCATGCACGTGATAAGAGCCCCAGGGGCTCAGCACTGGTCGAGAAAGAGGTGGGTCCAAACAGTACAGTAGCCTGTCTCGGCAGTACCAACGAGCTTAAATCACCGCTTATATAAGCACTACCTCTAGTAAGCGTGGTGGAGTGCTGTTTAACGCAGCTTCGTGACGAACACCCCAAGCGAGCCGAGCTTTCTGTCCACGAATAGCCGTACACATATGCCTCTCTCTTGAGCTCTACGCGTAGTAGCAGGGCGATGCACACCCGGCACACCGTCATCGCATTCGCGTGTCTGAGCATCACGTAGCCCCTCCCTCGTGGTTGTAGAACGAATGTTGTCAAACACTGGCTGAAGCCCACAATGCTACGCGATCACGCGCGTTCGTTGGGACTTCTGTCAACATCGTTCTGTTTCTTCTTGGTGTTCATTGCACTTCTGCATCCAGCTTCACGAACCCTCCTGCGCCCCTTCGACGGATCTTCTGAGAAAACGGTCAGATTACATTTTCTTGTGCCTACGACCAATACGAACTCTGAAGTATGCAAGTTGATCGCCTCGAGCACCATTCTGGGCTATCCTGCTCCATCCCTGCTGGGATGGGAAGGACGAGGGCGCTGGAATGGCTCTGAAAGCCATCTTTTCAAGCTTTCTGAGACCGTGTTTTATCTGAACACTCTCCGGAAAGAGCAGGATGACGATCTTGTCTTGATCCTCGATGCGTTCGATGTTTGGCTCCAGCTTCCTCCACAAGTCTTGATCAGACGATACTATCAAGCTTTGGCGAAAGAGAACGAGGCTCTGGGAAGAGATGGCATCCTGGATAAGAGTTCTCCAGATGGTTCGCGAATCAGGAACACCATTCTCTTCGGAGTTGACAAGTTCTGCTGGCCACAAAATGATGAAGTAATTCCCTGTTGGGCTGCACCGAATTCGTCACTTCCAGAAGATCTTTATGGCCCAGGCACCGACAAGGAAGATGTAAAACTGCGCCCACGATTTCTGAACAGCGGTTCGATAATGGGACCGGTCAAAGATATTCGCAATCTGTTCAAGGCCACGATGGATCAGATCACGCTGGAATGGGATGACGATTTCATCCACAAAACATCCGATCAACACTATCTGAGCATCTTATGGGGCGATCAAGAAGAGGCTCGGCTGGCCGTTCGCAATGGCAGCAGCCACAGACTCGAGGAGCAGACGCACACCGAGTTTCATATTGCCGTGGACCATGAAAGCGATGCTTTCCAGATCAACAATTGGCATTCGCAATATGTGACCTGGATGACATTCAATCGCACGACAGCTCCTGCCATTTCCAGCTCTGCAGCTTTCAACCCTGGCCGTCTGGATCGCCTGAATTTGACGGAGGAGATCACGTCGCTGCCAGGACCATTTTCGGCGGACAATGAGACTGTGACTTTGCCAATAGAGCTTGGCTGGAGAGACATCATGCTTGGCACCAACACTGCCACTGGTGTGATCTTTCCACTATACCACATTACCGGCGACAAATTGATGCGTGGCCGATGGTGGCCCCGCATGTGGTTCCATCCTCACGGCGAGGAACTCTTGAAAGCAGCCCGAAAGCGATGGCTTGCAAGTGTTGCTGAGACTGGTCAACACCTAGTGGCTCATTTTGATGGAGTGAAATACATTGCTGTGCAGCCGAACAATGGTGATGTATTTCAGAGTATGCGGGCACGAGATAGGTCGAACATCAAGGGCGGCGCGTGGAATGATTTGGGCGAGTACATGTCGTGGAACGAGATATGTGGCAGGGAAGAAGAGAAGGTGTTTGTGACCAGGAAAGTCCCTCTATGATATGATAGAAGCGCATACGTTAGCAGTCTTTTTGATGACAGCGAGCATCTTTGTATCACATCACGTGACCGACTGGGCTTTGCGGAACGCCCCGTCCCGCCCCCTATGCTTTCTATAACAAGCAATGTGACAACCAATGCTCATCATAGCATAGCATTGGACCTTGGAATCGAGGGGCGCCTCACGGACCGTCATTCTCCCGATGGATGAGGGTAAGTAAAAACGAAATGCCGGCCGCGCGTGCAGTGCTGTAAGCATCAACGTCCACAGCAGCCTATCGGCCGGTTCCATCTCAGGAGCCTAGACGTTGAAAAGGATGGGACAACACGCAGGAGCAGCACTCCCCACCTGCGGAGCTGATGTTTCCCTCGTTCCAACTCCGATTCGATATTCTGCTCACAATTTGCTACTCTGTGCTCGACGTAGCTCTATCTGACCCATCTAAATCGATCTCTTCAACTCTACTGGATGTAGACATGGAGAAGTCCTTCTACGCCGCTATACGACCCAAAGGCCTCAACAAGTTTTACACTTATCTGCTTGCGGCTGGCACGCTGGTCCTGCTGGGCTTATTGGCCTTGACAAGTAGTGCACATGTTCGATCATCGAAAGATCACCTCTTCAATTCAGTCTTGAATGAGACACTTGGTGTAAGACTCCGCGTTTGGAGCTTGTTGGTCCTTATGCTAATATACAGCAGTTCCAGAAGATTTTCGTACTGAACTTGCGATCGCGTACCAACCATCGCGACGCATTCTCTTTAGCTGCGTCCCTCACTGGTTTCCACGTCGAGTACATTGACGGTGTGACCGATTTCGATGCCGAAAAGGCACTTCCTGCGCACCCAGCAAAAGGGCCTGCGCATGCAAATGGCGACCCATTGAAGGCGGCAAATCTTGGAAGCTGGCGAGCCCATATGAATGCCATTAGAGCGTAAGTCATTATCCTCCCATTTCCTGTCATGGCACTGACATGTCGCACTAGAATCGTGGAGCAGAACATCGCATCCGCCCTCATCATCGAAGATGATACTGATTGGGACATTCGCCTCAAAGATCAGCTGCTAGACTTTGCGAAGGGTACAAGGTTGCTGGTGCAGCCTATCAAAGGCACAGAGGACACTTTTCTGGACCCTACCAATCCTCGCAAGTCCCAGGATGACCACTATGTTGACATTTACATTGATACAAGTCGCGAAAGAACGCTCACTCCTATCTCTTCGCCATATGGTGATATAGATCGATGGGATATGCTATGGATGGGCCACTGTGGAAGTGGCCTGCCGCCGGCAGACAGGGACATCCCCCTTGGACGGGTGGTCATCCCGAATGACCAGACCGTCGCCGAGCTACAGCACTTTCATGCTGGCTACGGCGACAGGATGACAACGTACCCGAACCACACCCGCCTGATTTCTCATGCAAGAGGTACAGTCTGCAATCTGGCGTACGGCGTATCGTTGCCGGGTGCTCGCAAATTCATATACGATATGGGAGTGCACAACATGACTTCCAGCACTGATACTATGCTTCGCCAAATATGCGACGGCGAGCAGGGAAGAACGAGACGCTCGTGCTTGACAGTGAACCCGCCTCTCTTCAATCACCATCGCAATGGCCCTGGCCATATTCCATTTACGAGGAATATCCGCTGGAGCACCATGTTGAACCTCGAAAAGCTCGTTGATGGCAAGTCAGATTACATCGACCTTTGGCAGGATGGCATGCCTTTGCCGAAGGGAGTTTAGAATTGCATAGCTTTGAATTTAACTTCACTATACCCAGCCCTTCATGGCCTCGAGTCGTGTCAGTTCGGTACGTACTCATGATATGTTGGGTCGGATAATCTGGTACCGGGCTCTCTACCAAACTGGTAACAAGGCGTTTTGCTACTCCGACGCCAGATAGCGCCACGCCTTCTAGTGCCAGCTGCTCCTTGCATGTGTCAAGCTCCAGCTCCTTTTGTCTAGCGCGCGTTGAGCTTGCATGAGTTTAGCGGAAGTGGCTTGCGGCAGAGCCCAAATTATTTTTTAGCTCCATCGCTACGCTCCCCACCAGAGATCAAGAGCAATCCCATCGAAGAACCGACAAGCGGATAAGATGCTGAAGCACGGATAAGGAAGTGGACTAACTGAGCCTGGCTTGGAAGCTATCGCCTGATTCACATTCTAGCCACGTCGCACAGCACTCCGGAGTATGCCATGCAGGCGTCTTGTCCTTCATCACACGTGATGGACTTTGGAATCTGCCTTTCCGAATGCCATTGAACTGATCATGGCTGGTCAAACTTAGTCGTGCATGCCGGTGTCTTCGACAGACACACTACTTGGAAGGGTGCGCTTGCACGCATGGCATCACAATTCGCTTGAGATATGGATCTCGCAAGGAAATCGAAGAAACCACAGGTTGTTGAGACCATCGAGCCGCAAGGAGAGGAGGATAAGACAGCAGGAATGGCATCTATGCCTCGACGTTACAGGACTTGGTCTCTTCTCACTTTCCAGCTGTTGGCCTTCCTGGTGCTGTTCGCAATCTACCTCCATTATCGCCCAGGCCAAGCTACCACTTCTGAAGTCCAGAAACTTCGGCTTCCCAGAGCGAAAGCACACCTCCCGACACGAGTGGCCCAAAAGGTGGTGGTCAACACTCGTAAGCACCATGCCGATCGGTCTGTCGCTCTGGGATCTCCGAAATGGGCGGAAGTCGTTCTTGCAGCAAGCAAGACTTCGCCTGAGAAGATTTCGAAAGATATAGATGACAATGAAGAGGAGAACGATGACGACCTTTACGATCAGAATGCCACAGCTATCCCATATCGCGGCGACTACCGCGAACTGTTCTCACTCACGACTCGAGATCGAAAGTTTTATCCTCTACACATGGACGGCATTCACGTGTACAATCCGAGCCTGATTCCTCACCCTACAAAAGCAGATGAATGGGTGGTCGTGGCTTCTCACCCGGGAATGGCCGAGTCAGAGGCTTTGTATTGCTCAGTCGGCAATCTCAACGATGTTTTGGTCTGCTCTTCAGCGCCGCGAAAGATGACACCATTGAAGTCGATCAAGAGCGAGAAGTGTGTGAACGGCATGGAGTATATGAACTTCTACATTGGTCCTAGAGATACAAGAATGTTCTTTGGTCCTGGAACACCTTATGTCGTATACGGCTCACAGTCAACGTGGACGTGTCTTGGGCTATGGCTGCAAGATGTCCGCCCTCTCCTTGATATTTTCCACATCATGGAATCGGTCGGGAACAAGCTCTTCAAAACAGCGACAGAGCTACATCGGCCACCACCCTTCCAAGCAATTGAGAAGAACTTCTTCGTGTTTTGGGACGGCGACGGGAAAGCATATGCTCACTATGATGTGTATCCGCAACGTTCATTTGCCCAGATCAATTTCGACGGCACGGTGGGAAAGGATATTGCTCCTGCGGCGGCGAAAAGCGACAAGTTCTGCATGGCCAAGTACATGCCCGTGCCTCTGTCAAAGCTTGAGGACATTCACCAGGCCACCAATTCTCTACAGATCACACTATGTCGACGATCCGATCCTAAGTGCCAACCGAATGACGACAACACCTTCCTGATGACGATATTTCAACACAAGACCTGCTACGACTACCACAGTATATACGAGCCATACATCATGCTGTTCCGGCAAACAGCGCCATTTGAGATATATGCCATTGGACAGCGTCCATTTTGGATTCACGGCCGAACGAACCTTACCGAAGAGACACATGCGAAGGAATTTGAGAAGCACCCAGAGAGGATCCCCAAAGGGCACAGCGAGATGTTCTATCTTACCAGCATGAGTTGGAAGAAGCATGGTCGCACGTATCATGGACACATTGATGACGAGCTCTGGTTGAATTTCGGTATCGAAGATTCACGAGCGGCCGCCATAGATGTGATGGCTAGAGACCTGATTGAGGATCTCGGCTTTTGCTAGCAATACCCTAGCAATAGATTTCTTAGATTGTTCGATACATTCGATGACCATTTCATTCCTTCTAGTTCTTGATCCAAAGATCAGACCTGGCAATAGCACAAAAGAGTCAAGACTTTGGTACAGCTACGTACTTAATCTCCTTATCCACCGGCACCTCTTCGGATATCTGTCTCCGACAGCGGCGGCACGGTTTGTAGTCTTTCCCGCTAACATATTCCTCCTGAACAGTACTAAGCATTCTTTATATATAGACATCGTCCTAGTTCGCCTTGATCTGGCTTGAGTGCGAAGATTAGGCCGGTCTGATGCATTGCGCGACACTGCATACATACAGCGCCTTCACGCATCGGAAGGCTATCAAATTTGCCCCATTTCTGGCTAGCAAGGATTCCAACCAATTTGAAGTTCGGTTGCTGTAATACACACAGCCCTCCGATGCGTGAAGGCGCTTTAGCACAACAATACGCTGACTATCCGACATGGCTTGAGCCAGAGTCGGGGCGCGAAATAATTGGCGTCCACGTGTCGCCTCGTGCTTCGACACGCCTACCGACCAAGTAAGAACGATGGCTTCCGGTGGCTGACTGAGCTCGTGCCTCGAATATTGTCAACGCGTAAACCCTGGTATATCACGCCACGCTTCAGATCTGACTAGCCTAGGGTAGAAAGCAGTCTCGTTCCGGAAAGCAGACGTACAGGAGCTGAAAGCGTTTTGGTGGAAGGATTAGGGAGTCCAGATTCCGGAAGCAGTCCTTTATCTACATTCGAATGATAAAGCAACACAGATCCTGCAGGTTGCTTAGCGAAGGCTTGCCCTTCGGTCATGTCTTTGGAGTATGATGAGTCCTTTTACTTATCTGATCAACAACGGTATCAATCGTAGATTAGACCACGGACCGTGGTGGAGACCTCGACCAACCAACCGTACAACATTCTGACCGTTTTTGGACAGTCAGCCAGCCACAAGACCAAACTCCAACCGGCTATAGTAAGCTTTGCATGTGCTTCCAGCCTTCTCTACAGTAGATATTGCCCGGCGTGATCGGGTGATCGGAAGGACCGAAGTCATGCAAGAGGTGCATGTAGCCCTTCGGGAACCTTGTCGAGCTTCTTGGCGGAAGACCTGTTTCCTAGATTGCGAAGCAATGTGACGGCGTCCACGTTGTTCCAGGCTCGAAAAATGCAAGGTTTACACCGACGGCCTCAATGATTAGCTTTCGAGTGTTAGGGAGGCTTGAGGTTCTGGCAACTGATCTCATCTGTACTGAAGAACGAGGGACTTTCGCAGTAGCTCTAGGGCGGATGATCTTCGACAGGGCAAGAAGGGGAAAAAATGGCTGCGGTGATCATGCACAACGTTCGTTGGACAACTATTTCAGGTAGACCCTTGATACGGCCGTGCCGCGGTCACGTTTGGCATCGAGCTCGGCCTTGCTGTACCAGGCTGCTCCAGCTATCGCAACCACCAGACCGACCGCATGCAGCGGTGCTATGACCACGCTGAACATCGTGATTCCAAGCACAATAGTAAGAATCTGCTTTAGATTGGCACAAACGGAAATAGTCAAAGCACCTAGTAGCAATCGTAAGCTGGGGAAGTTTCGACTCATCATGGCAGAGCTTACCTGTGACTTTATTGGTGTAGAAAGACATGCCATTCAGCATGAAGGCCATCAGAGCATTGGTGGCTAGCACCGTGATTGCGCCATTTGTGATCAGCTCACCGCTATCAAATCGGGTCTTGACGGCGGTGATCTCACCGCGTGCAAAAGCACACGCCAGACTTTGAGCAGCTGCTAGTGGTGACATCCGGTACAGGATCTCAAGAGCGGAAAGGCTCAGGCTGCCCGTCATTAACCTGTTACTGGCGATGGACTTGATGGCTGCAAGTAGAACGCCCAGGAAAGTCAGCAGGAATCCCTCTGGTGTGAAATAATAGTCTCCGAACGTGGCCAGGCCAACGCCGCCGATCAGAGGAAGCATTGTCCAGTATGTTTGTCGGCTATAGCTTCGACCATAGACCATTCTGTATATCACAATGGTTACCGCGGGGACTGTTGAACGAAGGACCTGGTGGAAGGGGACAGAGACGAGTCCACTTTGGCATATCAGCGCTCATGTCCGTTCAATGAACACTCCCGTACTCACAGCGAGATGTTGCTCGTGGCAATGTTGGCGGTAAACAGACATGAGAATGCCACAAGCACCATGTTGTCTTTTGAGCTGAGTTTGGTGCATTGGAAAAAGCCCATTCGTTGTAACACAGCGCAGCCAAGCGTCGTGGTACCAGCATGTACAGCTGTGAGAAGCCATGGATACTTCGCCGATTGTAGGACCACCTTGTTTGAGAGCGTCAATCCCAAGTTGAGGACAAAGTATAACGACAAGCAAACTATCTTTCGTGTCCTGCTCACACCGTATTCGTGTGGAAGGTTGGCTGTCTGTACCTGTGATTCCAGGTTGCCATTGTGCCTGGCAAGCAGAGTGACCTTCTCCGTAGATTTCTCGTCCACTGTGTCGCCCAGAGCGAGGCTATCGTGCCTGTCCCGAAACGATTGCATAGCAGGCATGTTGGATTCGGAGCTTGGGAAGTGGTTTTACCGAGTGAGCAATGCAATACAGACTGAGCACCAAGCAGAATGTCCAAATTCGCTTGATCTTTGACTGCTGCGATAGGGACATAATCTTCGCGTAGACCTCCGTGTCAGTCCTCAACACGGCCATGCTACGGGTATGGCGCTCGGCGAGGGTGTCCGTCGCTGACTAGCACAGATGGTGAATGCACAGATGCATCTAGTGCGGTGCTGCTCCGTGAGTCCGGGTCCATCCCTTTGCAGGCCCCGTAGGTGAAAGGTTCGACTACCGTTGGGCTTTATTTCTTAGTAGCGCTCCAAATCTTGGTGAGAGCAAGAGCAGCCGTGCGCACAGATTGGCCAGTCACAGCGACCGTTGCGTCTAAGTCCTAGTTGCGTCTGACTACGAGTTCCCAAAGGGATGCTGTCTCGGTCGGCCTCGGCCCGTGCAGAGGACCAGAGGTGAGGTCAAGATGGCTAAACTGAGTCGGGGAAGTGGGGAGTCAGGGCGTGGAGTCGAAACAAGCTATTCTATCGCCACGGAATCCTTGCCGACCCAAGCTATTGGTCAACGTCCGTCCGTCGTGTCTCCGTCTCGCCGGGTGACCCGAGTGCGGCTGCGCTAACAACACCGTGCGGAATGTCACGTGTGGTGGTCGGCTCCGTATCAGCTCCGGACCCCCCAAGCGATAGGGCTATGGAGAAAAGCTGGAACACTATGTATACCGTTAAACATTGCTTTGTGCCGATGAGCTTGGAAGTTAGCCTCGAACTACTTAAATATGGCTTGAAGCTTGCCAAGCCTCAGCGGACAGTTGTCTCGGTCAGCAAAGCCGTGTGCCGGCCAAGCACTCTGGCAAGTCTCAGCTCTACCGTTCGACCACATGCCATTACTCTGCTTGTTACTATTCTGCACCGAAGACCAAAGGCAATATTCCTGACCGCGGTCTGGATTGACATTGCAGAATCACCGCATTTTCCCGCATATGCACACAGCTGTCTCAGTTCCTTCAGATTCACTGCTGGAAAATTTGCCGCGAGCAGTGGTGTGCCCTCAACACGAGTTGTTAACTAGTCCATGGCACCATGGACGGCTCGCGCCTCTTCAGCTGGTTCGAAGGCTTCGGCATGCTGCATTGCTGCCACTTTCCCAACTTGCCAAGGCCGCGTACACGTGGGCGCCACACAGAGCTACCAGTCGCGCTGTCGCAACAACTGTTACCCATGGCATGATGACCATGGCAGCCACAATCACTCATGTATCTTCAGCTCATACGGACACGAAGTCATCATCAACAGTCGAGCCATCAGGCATGTCGACCTAAGCCACCACGCTGTGCTCGCGTACTCTGATCGCTTGAGCTTTCCAAACGGTCATTGGCCAGAGCCTTATCTTTCAGCAGACGCTGCTCATTGTGGCGTCTTGAAAACTGCTGACAACTGGCCCCAACCCTCCGACATATACCTATATCACATCAGGCAGTGAGCCAGACTTACGCTCGGTTCTCTGCATGAGTAGGGAAGATTCATGATGTCCGATTACTCGATCGGTCTGGCGTGCAGCTGGTTTTCCGCTTCGGGCGAACGATATGCAAGACCAAAATCAAAAGCATACCCTTGCAACGCGTGCTCAAGCATTATGTCTCTACCTTTATCCGGCTTTTGACGAAGCAAACGCAGCAAGAACAACCTGTCAGCTGATCGAGTCTGATCCCGTTTGATAGCCTGTGGTCTTACGAGCTTGAAAATACCTACTCTGCAGAGGATGCGTCGTTGTAGAGGTTGTCGTATTGGGATACAAAGACGGCTTTATCCTAGCGCTAGTGACATAGACGTGGCCTTGCGATATTGATCCTTCGGTTCGCAGTCTTGACTACGGGGCGCACGACTGGCGGTGACCGGCGTCGCTGACTCAACACGTCCGCCTTGCAGCGGGCATGAAGAGCTGGGATAGCCTCTGACGCCTCGGGTTTAGTGACGGTTCTGTCTCGGATACTCGGGGTGGTACGGTATTCGGAGGGTGAAAATGAACCAAAGCAAAGCTCTGCTGGTTCGGCACAACGAGAAGAGCTCGTGTCTCGGTTGTACCGCGAGGAAATCTGAAGCAAGTCAACATGATTCGCGATCGCGAAAGTTTAAAAGTTTTGGATGTGATGTGAAGGTAGGACTTGACGTGGTGACGTTATGATTTATCATGGAATCGAAAAATTGAACATTGTGTTCAGGAACGTCGAATAGATCGGTCCGTAGAAGGCGAAATCTATTTGATCGAGAAATAATTATCGTGTCTGTGAAAATGAGACTGCAGCAGTGCAGTCATTCATACGAGATTCGCTACAACGCGATTAACGAGACCTTCTATCACCGTCACATGCCTCCCATCTAGTAGACCGTGACCGGAATTGTATGAGAATAACGGGTGTGTGTAGGATATGAGTGCGGCTTGTGAGTCTTGGTTGTGTGATGTTTGCGGGTCTTGGTCGTGTGGTGCTTGCGAGTCGAGTGAGTAGGATATGAGATGGGCGTATGTGGCTTATTTGGCTGCGACTTTGTTGTTGTACATGTAGTCGACAAAGTCGTCGGTGTTGGTGTTGGATGTGGGTATGGATGTGGAGGTGGTCTAGTTGGCTTGTGAGGCTTGTGAGTCTTCTGCGTCTTGTGTGGCTTCTTAGGATGGGGCTTCTTGTGGTGAGTCTTCTTAGGCCTGTGAGGCTTCTTGTGATGCTTCTTGGTTGGCGTTGGTTGATGCTTTTTGGGTCCTTCGTAACCACCAGGACGATGTTCGCGGCCACCTTGCCAGTTGTTGCCTCCATGCTCCCTTACACCACCTTCGCCGTTTGGACGTTCGTTGCCCTTGTTGCCCCATCTCCACCAGCTTTGACGGCCGCCGTCGTTGCGGTGCCAATCGCGACCATTCTGATAGCCACCGGGTGGTCCCCAAGCTTCTGCCTCTGCAGCGGCAGCAGGCTCGGGTTCTGGTGCAGCATCACGAGCTCGAAGACCTTGCTTATGACTTGATACTGCTGCGCAGAACTGGTCGGTGTGAGCAATGGCATCTAAATTCAGTAAGCACGAGATCAGGATTCGGCCGTTGCACATCAGAACTCACCTTCTTGATCCTCTTCTTCACAATTGACCTCAATGCATGCACGCAGGTCAGACAGAAAGCCCCTCGATTCGCAGATACAAGCTGTATCTGCAGAGGAACATAATGAATTATCGATTGCGTCGCCCACGCATGTGCTCTATACCGAAGTGTCAGCGATGATCTCAATGCCATTGAATCTGCTACTTACTGCACATTCTGGGATGAATGACGATCCGACCGCTACACCAAGCAAGAAGAGAAGTGATAATGACTGCATGTTGTACATGTACAAACAGCACGCAAGCCAGTGTGTGAGCGAGCGACGACCTGGTGATTGACCGTGGAAGTGAAGAAAAGTCTTCTGCGAACCTACACCGGATATGTCGAGCAACATGAAGGTTTCTCTCTCGGGCTCCCAGATTACCGTTTTGGGAATCATGTGAAAGGTAATTTCCCTAGCCGAGTCGGGCTTGATCAGGAGAGTCTGCACTAGTTCAGCACAGTGGGTACTGCTCTGGGGCGTGCTGGACGCGTATCATTCGTCCGGAGCTCACGATTGTGTGAATCAAGAGCAAAGCCACGGCCGTTTCTAGCAAAGCCGTGCATCCTCTGCCACATGATTCAACGTGCTTGGCTGCTGAAGCGTCTCCCACAACCGTCATCAACAGGTCTTGCATCTACCAAACACATTCTCGCCAGCCCATAGCTGAGCCGCTCGGAAAGTGACCTTGTCATACCGCCACGTTCGGATCCAGCTACCCTTTGCCCTACTGAAGCAGATAGCAGAGTCGGCCCGTAGGTGTATCTCCAACAGGCTGCTTTTGGTTGATGCACGGAATCATGCAGATTAGAAGGCAGGTCGTGAGATAAGGTGAAATTGCATTCGTTGACCGCACGTCTAGCTGAATGAGAAAAGGTATGCTTCAATCTATCCTCTGGCTTGCAGGTTTCCACTCATTTGTGGCTGGCGTTTTCCGCCTTGTTGCATTTTGAAATGCCCACTGTGCAAATTTAACGCTAGGCTCGTCGATCAAGTTGGTGACCAGCTCTGCAACGCCAAGTGTGAGCGGCAACATGATCAGATGCGCGGCTAGATAGTTCAGTTCCAAGAACTTAGGTCCCCAGCCAGGAAACTGGAACAAGTTGATCCAGCTCGGGGCCATAGTCATAGAGCTCAACTGCGGCCGGCCCGTTCCCGCGTAGACTCTGTCACCCACCGTCCACAATATGGGACCATGTACGAGGTAGAGAGCAAAAGAAATCTTGCCAAGATATTGACAGAATCTGGTCTCGAAGAACTTCTTGACAGGAAGTCGAGGAATCGAGATCATAGCTAGAGTCGCAGCCCAAAAGCGAAAGAACCATCGGAAGTCCCACATGGCTTGAGGTTTCAAAAAAGCGAGGTAGTACCAGCCGGGCTGCGTTTTGAGATTGCCGATCTCGTTGCTGATGGAGGGTACGCCACCCAGGTAAAGAGCGATAGCGAAGAGCAACCAGTAGAACCATTGGCCCAATTTACGCTGAAGCATCTTCGGTGACTGATCAGATAAAGCTAGCAGATCCAGATCGCAGAGAAGGACTCCCATCATGAAGAGAGCACAGTACCAGCCATCGACAATGTACATGAAATACCAAACAAGGCCAGCCTCGATGAACAGTCTTGTCGTGGTATCGCATTCTGCCAATGCCAGTAGCGTAGTCCAGACTACGATAGATCCGCGAAACTCCATAGGGATAGACCACGTGTGATCGTTGTAGTGATTCGTGTTCTCGGAAAAGATGAAGCTGAAGTTCTTGAAGTCGCAATACCATCGCCACAGTTCGTCCTTGTAGGTCTTCTCTGGAGTGAGAGCATCAGGATGGCTCGACTGAATACCAAAAACATGCCAGCTCGTCATCCAGACGAAAGTGACCACAAGAACCGGAATGTACAGTCGAACCCAGCGACGAAACAATGCTGACCCCAAATTCCTCGCCAGGCTGCCAGCTTGACTCGGGCCTGATTGGATTAAGGTGAGTGGCTTCACTGACAATACATAGCCAGATATGATGAAGAAAACGGCCACTGCTGTGTGCCCACCGGAAAAGAAGATCCTGATTCCAGGTAGAGTGCCGAAATAGTAATGTCGCTCCCAACCCCACGAGTTCTCCATGATTCCTCTCTCGACCCAGTCCAAACGTGCCCAATTCTGGTGATGGAGAGAATACACCAGTAGTGCTGCAAACCCGCGAAGGCCGTCTAGATATGCCGTTCTCCGCAAGACGCGCTTTGGAGGGTTTTGGACTTTTAAAGCACCATGATCTGCCTTCGATTTCCAGAGAGAGGAGCAGAGTGATTTCATGTTGGCGAGCCTCGCCGGCTTCTTCTCATCTCGATCGTGATCTCGAGGCGAATGCTTGCCCTGCAGCAGCATTTCTAGCTCGAGCAATTGCTTCTCTGCCAGGCCTGCATCAGAGTAGCCTGAAGCCATGATAATTTTGCCTGATATTGCAATAAACGAAGTGCTCGTATCTACGAACAGTTTCGCTCAGTCCTGGTGAGGCCACAGGTTGTGAAGGCTTGGCAGATGTGGGAGAGGGTATTGATCGGAGCAATCATGCCAATTAACGCTCCTCAGGCAGCTTCCAACTAGTAGCTAGGCACAATGTCCAGATGGGCACTCCTGGTCTGCTGTCACACGGGCCAAGTCTAGAATAGACTCCTTAGCACGGGTGGAAGCAGCGTCAACGACGCAACAAAGATGTCCAAAGATCTCGGATCGAGATACAAGCTTGGAGGTGCCACTGAGCCGGGGCTGCCGGGCCTGGCCTTGACATTGCAGCGACGGACCAGATGATTGGGCCTGTCTCGGCTGGCTCATCAGCGCCGTACGCCTGCAGCCATGAAGCGTGCCGATACGGTATACCAGGCCCATAAAGGGGTAGCGCCGCCTCTACTACTGGCGGTTGACATGACCATCGGTGCTGATAAGAGTCGTCCAACTGCTCGATATGGTGGCGATGTGGGAGTCGGCAGGCATACAGTAGTGTGCCAACTTTGCGGAGTGCATCTGGATGCTGGATATCGCTTGCACGCAATGCCAAAAGTCATGGTTGGACTCTTGTTTTGGCTTTTGGACCTCGCGTGAGCATGCCCAACCAAATATCGACACCCGATAGAACTGCTTCCATAGGCAAGCCCACCAGCGCCAGCGCCATTCCGGACCCGACAGGAGAAGGCGCTGGTCTCGAAGAGCCGACTGCGGTGATGCCGGCCGGCACTGACACGATACCCTCCCACGTGATGGCGTATCAAGAAATCGTGCGTGGGAGATGTGCTCCATTCACCGGCTGTCCTAAGCAGTGAGCACATTGTCGAACATTGGTCTTCAGTCACTTTGACAGTCATGTTAGCCATGAAGACAACGAATGTAATGCGATGGGCGATACCCAGTCTTGTCCTATCTCTTTTGACAGTTCTATTCATAAAATACTCATCTCCACCTTTAGATTCCACAGACGCATCACCCCTTCAGAGGGCGCATAGCTGGATCAAGTCACCATTACAACAAGTGATTCAAGAACCCAACACAGTCACAACCACAGTCACGGCGACAATCGCAGCAATCTCAACCCCAAAAACCAAACCAAGCTACGTCCCGGGCAAAGCAGACCCACACAAAACCTACCGCAAAGCCCTCATCGTCTCTTCGATCAAGAAAGAGAACACGTCCTGGGTCGCCCAAAACCTTCCGGACATAGACGCCTACATCTACGTAAACGATGATCCCGATGCCATCCTCACAGTGCCCAAAAACAAATTCAACGAAGTCATGACCTACCTGACCTTCATCATCGACCACTACGACCGACTCCCAGAAATCATGATTTTCATTCACGCCCACGCTCGCACGCATCATAATCCCGCCATGATGGGCATGACAGCCGACCTCATCAACAATCTGAACCCTCAGCGTGTGATGCGAGAAGGATACATGAATCTGAACTGCGGAGCTTGGAAGACTGGAGAGTGTACCGCTCAGATGCGACCTGCCGAGGGTATGCCCTTCGGGTCCCACATCGATGCTTGGAAAGCTTTGTTCCCTGAGTATCCTCTCCCGCAGATTTTGGGAGGCTCGTGCTGTGCTCAATTCGCGGTTTCGAAGGAACGCGTTCGGCAGATTCCGCTCGAGACGTTTAAGCGTTGGAGGAGTTGGTTGTTGGAGACAAAGTTGAGTGGGATGGGCTTCTTTTTCGAGTATTTGTGGCAGTTTATCTTCAAGGGCGAGCATGTGTATTGTCCTGCGAGTTGGTCTTGTTATTGTGATGGGTTTGGATTGTGTTTTGGTGGAGAGGCGGAATATATGAAGTATGTGAGGTTGCAGTCTGGCAAGGACAAGTTGGTTCAGAGTGTTGACGAGATCAATGCGATGGGAAGGCATGGCATTGAGAAGAGCAAGGACGGGAAGTATGATTTGCCAGACGCGGATGTCAAGAGAAGGGTGAGCTTCAGGAAAGCGATTGAGGATATTGATATTGAGATCAAGAGAATGTTGACGATTGCGAAAGAACGAGGGAGGAATCCTAAGTTGAGGGCGGAAGAGCTTGGGAGAAAATGGGAAGAGGGTGATTTCGTATGACCAATGCATTCTTTGATGCCGTTTGATGGACTTCAACATGATGTCCTCCTTCATTCTCGACTTTATTGGCACAATGACTTCAAATGCTATCCATTCACTCAGCGTCCGTCTGGCATTCTCAATCTTCGGCCATCTCTATTGCCTTCTCAATGCGCACTATACATGTGCCAAAAAGCCTAGAGACACTGATCACGGTCAACAGATCGCACTTTCAGTACAATTACACGCAAGCCACCATGTACACACAAGTAAAAGTCGAATCAGCTCCGCATCAGCATCCACGTGCCCCGTACTTGCTGCTCGGGAAAGTCTTGCTCGTAGATTCTCAGCGAGGATGATACGTGCATAGACCATTGCCATTCTGAGCTCGATCCGTTTGACGCATTTCTCTCAACGATTGGAACAAGAGCTCGTTCATCACTGTGAACAAGCACCTGATTTGTCTGTAGTCTCTCATTCACGAACGCAAAGACTGCTCAAACTCCTCATGCCAATTGAACGGCGAGCCAGCAGTACTGTGGCAAATATTCGCAGTCTTTACAGCAGGTTGAGGTTCCGAGATCCAGCCAGCCGGTATGCTCTCGAGAGCTATCATCCAGTTCGTAGCCATCTGCTTGTAGCCAGCATCGCTTGGATGCGTCTTGTCCGGACCGGGAGAAACAGCAGAGTGATCAGCCAGCAAGACCTTGTATCCAGCTTTGCGACGATCTGCGACTAGTTGTGGAAGCTTCGCGTTGTACTCATCAGTTCGAGCTTGTTGCCAGTCATTTCTGATGATTTTAGAAATGATGATCACTGTTTCTGGAACTTGGCATAAGACTTCGTCGACCATCGCACCAAGTCGGAGATGGGCTTCTGTCCATGGTGCCTTTTCGGGAGAGTCATTCATGTCGTTGGTACCAGCATGGATCAAGACGAGATTAGGACGGTCGAGCAGTCGTTTGTTCTTCATGACATGGGCCAGAATCTTGTTGATCTTCTCATTGGGCCACCCTTCGTTCTGATTGTCGGGCATGGCAAGAGTCGCTTGGTCGTCCTTGGGCAGCACTCGCGAGCCGATGAAATCGATATCAGCATCTTGGACACCTGATAGCCGAGTGAGTAATGTGTGCCAATGTGTTGTTTTAGCGAAAACATACCGGTGTCCTTGATACTGTTGCGAAGGAAAAGACGGTAGCCGTTGGAGCGAGAACTTTCGCTTTCAACCCCATCAGCGCTCACAGTGCCTGCTGTGATAGAGTCACCGAGAGCCATTACGCGAAGTTTTACACCGCCGCCAATCGGATCTGAAGAGGCGCCTAGTGGAATTCCTGGTATAGCTGCCGAGCGTGAGGAAAGAATCATCTGGGGACGTTGAATCGACTGTTTTCACCTGTCTGACCATTTGATCGACCAAAAAGAAGTAGTATTGCAATAACGATTGTTGGTGCTAGAAGTGCGATACTCAAAAAATGTCTTCGAGATCGTCGGCATGTCAGCGACCTCACAGCGTGCACCTCGATCTCTGGCTGCTTCTCCTGATCCATTGTTTTGTAGGGGGGTGTGTACGCTCCCTGCATTGTACGAGATCACGTTCGATTCGAGCGTTGTTGATGTATGACAAAAAAATGTAAGATTCGTAAAGCAGAGAAAGCAAAAAGTGCTTGCGTAGCTGATGTGAATTGCTCCAGCCAGGACAGTGGAGGCAAAGCTCCAGGTGCACGAAGACGAGAGCTGAACGTATCCTATGAGACACGTGACAACAGATCATGTTTAGCTGCACGACGCAGCACGACTTGTCTGGACTCCGTTGACTTTCTGTGGCTGGCGGCCCTCCATGATATTGTCTTGCTCTAAGAGAGGATCAGCGCAGTGAAGGTTTGCATCAAATTCTGGTTCGGGCCGATGACTAAGCATGAATCGCCCACGGCCCCACGCCCGTGAGATGCAGGCAAAGGAGCCCGCTGCTATATGGACCGTTGGCATGCGAGTCGAGCCGACCTTCATAATTCGCGTCACAGAGGTATGATCGTCAAGTAGGTCGTAAGTTACTGTTGGTGGGCTGATTCGTGCGTGTAGTCGATGGACAACCGATAGACTCCGAAGAGATAGCTTGAGAAGCGAGACCAATCGCGGAGCAAACAGGTTGCACTGGAAACTGCAGTCCGCTGGTCTTATTTGAATTCATATCACATCTAATCAGCAAATGGGTATCATTCACAACAAAAATGCTCACAGATCCACCTCAGTGAAGGCGGACATAACGCTCAAACAAATCATAGTATAGTGCATCGCGTTGCATGGAAGTCTGCGCGCTCGTAGACTTGCATGTCGATGTCGCCTGCCACACGCCTAGACCAGTCTGCCAATTGTAACAGTGGTGCTGTCCGTGAGCGCTGTGCCGGTGGCGGTGCCGGCTGAGCTTTTCCATCAGGGTCGATCGAGGCGTGTAAGTTCGACATGCGTCGTCGATTTGGCACGATGTCCTTTGCCCAGTCAGGTTCACTCAACAACACGCCGACAGCTAAAGAAAAGGTTACCCGATGTCCACTAGTTTTGGAGTAGGGCCAGCGCACTCTTGAAGGCGTCGACGACCTTGACATCTGTTGGGCCAGTTAGCAGAGGCCGAGAGATATTTCGAAGACTTCTGCTCACAGTGTTGTCGCTTCTCCTCGAGATGTTCTTCCTCATGCTGAACGTAGACGAGCTGAGTTCTGAGCCTAGCGACATTTAGCGACGTTCGAGTGTTACAAGATACGGAATGTGCATACCGCTTGGAGCTACGATGGAGCTCTTGGCCACTCCCAACATCGGCCCAGATGCTGAAATACTGCAGACGGTCAGCCAGGGAATAGTGCCAGAAATGCGAGGGAGCGTACGCCGATGAGCCGATTGAAGTCCTCGAGGACTTTGTTCTCCTCACGATTCAGCTCGTCCATCCTATCACGGTAGCGCTGCTGCAGGTTGTTCCAGTCAAAGCCAGGCAACGCCACTTCTGGTAGTGATTCCCCAGCTGAGTCGGAGAACTCTGAGTCGTCCAGAGACTCGTTATGATCTTCGTCCTCGGCCTCGTCAGGCTCGTCGCTGGCATCTACCTCGACTTGCTTCGTGAATTCGGCTTTCTTCTTCTTCTTTGTGGTCTTGGACTTGGACTTCTCGGCGCCTTGATTGGAAGGTGGTGCTTTCTGGGCCGGTGCACTGCTGGCCGCTGCGTTTCCCTTGAGACACTGTGAGCGCTCTCCGATGAGTGAGTCAGGCATTGTGGTTGAAGTAGAGTCAATATTTGTTTCGGCGTTCTTGCTTGCAAGAGCAAGCTGTGAATTATCGGCGGCACATGTTGGTGAGGTCTCGGGCTCTACTCTGTCAACGTCACGAGAGCGCTTGCGCTTCGAAGCGGCATCTGGTTTTGGCGGAGGTGGCATCAGTTGCGCAGCCTGATTCTCCGCCATGACTTCTGACTTCGGATGAAAAGGAATTGGCGACGAGGGCGGCGTGGTCAGCGGCGACGTGCTCTCAAACGGAGCACGTTCTTGCTTTGACGCCTCAGATTGCTCCGGAGCGCCGGATATGTCGCTTGTCAACGGCTCTGCAGACATATCGCCATGGTTCATGTTGCAACCTGAGGCAAAAGAAGTCGAGGATGACGATCAGCAGGTCGCGTCGCGTCGGCCCGCAGCGCGAGATCACATGCCAAATCCTGCAGATGGCGGTCACTTCAACTTCGACCTTTTCAACATTCATTCACTGACAAAGCGCCGAAGCACCTCGAATATGTTGCCCTAGCAACCTATCATGTCGATTCCGACCTCGACAACATAAAGCAGAGAGTCCGGCTGACCGATCACCAAAATGCTAAGGCAGCACTACCCGCTGTTCCAGGACAGAATACATCAGGCTGAAGTGCCGACGAGGAGGTGATGGCGGAGGACTATTTCGGCTGCGATGTATGCGCGCGCGGGTTCGGCGGAAGGCGAAAGCCACTCTGTCCCTCATGCGCGCAAGCTATTCTCTATGGCTCTCGCATTCAGCAAGCGGCCGGACTTCTCGATCGAGAGGAGCATCATTCCCACGCCGAAGCCATCCTGAGGCCCGGGAACGATGGCGTACTTGCATCGCTGCCGCAAGATGTGGACTTTGATACTGTTACTACCAGTATTCGAAAGAACAGTGCCGAGCGCGCTCGGGCGCAGCGAGAAGCTATCGACATTCGTGTCAGCAATATTGTCGAAAAGGCCGCGGAGCTGCGGAAACAGATCGAGGACTATCGCCAGACCATCGATGTGCGGAAAGAGGCGAGTGAGAACGCGCGGAAGGAGCTTGTGGCACGGAAATCGGAGCTCGAGAAATCGAAACCAAGAGCTATTGAGCCTGTGCACAATAGCACGAAGAAGACGTATGCGAGGTTGGAGAAAGCTCGCAGCCGAATCGTAGATGCAAGGCAATTGCTTTGTCATGAGGCTGCTGTTGCTATGAACCTCAATCGGTATAGATCATCGAGTGGCCGATCAGAGTACAAGCTTGGAGGTATCGTGATACCAGATCTCAGAGAGCTCAACACGAAAACACATGCATCTGCCAAGGCTCCATTGGTCGGAGGCAGAACCCTAGCGGAGCCGCACGATCTTGTCTCTGAGGCATTTGGGAACGTCGCTCGGCTGGTCAACCTCTGCTCACATTACCTGTGTCTTCGCTTGCCTGGCGAGCTTCTGGTCCCGCATGAGAACTTCCCTCGAGCTGCCATCATGCCCGAGAAGTCCAGCTACAAAACTAACGATGTCAAATTCCCGAGCTCATCGTCGAGCCAGCATCCTAGCCCCATGGCATCCCGTACCCTCGAGCAAGATCAGCCACGTCCTAGGCCGCTGTGGTTGGATCGACCCCTAGGACAGCTTGCCAAGGAAGAGGAGAGCAAGAAAGCTTACAAGCTGTTCATAGAAGGTGTCACGATGCTTGCCTACAATGTTGCATGGCTGTGTAAGACGCAAGGCATGGATAGCATCAACAACTTCGATGATGTCTGTGCTATCGGAAAGAATCTCTACCAGCTTCTCATGGCATCACCGCGAAAGCTGCCAATGAGTCGCAAGCAGACTGGAACATCAAGCAAGATGACCACGACATCCGGCAAAGAAGATCAAGGCGCTCGGCTGGGCGTCTTCTCTCACAGCTCAGCAGAACACAACCTGGCCAGTGCAGAAGGACTCTTGTACATGAGGGATTGGAAGATTGGCTCTTCCACGCGACTCGCAGATAAGCTACTCCAATTCCTCGCTAGCGAAATGTCTGGAGCCGAATGGGAGATTGTGAAGGAGGACGAGTGGGACGAGGATCGAGAGGATGAAAGACCGGTGCTCGTTGGCGGATCTTATGAAAGCAAGCACGCGGCGACAATGAGCATCATGACAGTAGCTCCGCATGATGGCGCTGAGGATGAGAGGCTTTCCAGCGCCTCAGAAGCTAAGCAGAAAGAGAAGGCTAACAGCGGCTGGATGAAAGTCCGAGGAAGAGGTGGAGGTGATGGCGCATAAAAATCACGAAGTGACCCCTACTCCCGCATAGATACCCAGATCATGACATTACGCTTGAACGCTACGCTTTCCTCACTCTATCCGAACCTCGTCACTCCCGCTCAACTCCTCGCTATGGTCAGCCTTAATCCTCTCGATTTCACACACAGACACCTCCCAACCTGACACCGACATGTGTCTCAACGGCCCGTCATCGGCCTCGTTCCCTCATCGGCGCCCTCACCCACCGCCTCACCTAACGGGTTCTTGAGCGCACCACCTCCCAAATTTCCCAGTCCCTTCTTCAAATCTTTCACATCTTGTTGATCAGAGTCGGGAACTTTATTAATCTGTTCTTGCATCAGGTATGAAGCTTTGTTCTGTGATGGGCGTTCGTTAGTGAGGCATTCACGCGAGCGACATAGAAGAGAGTTGGGCGTGGGCGTATGCAGCCGAAGCCAAGGAAGCTTGCAGTTATAGCTGAAGCAAGTTGTAGATTTTTTTTTCTGGAGCAAGGGAAATTGAAGGGGAATGTACCTCGCCCATTGATCTTAACGCTTTCTTTTCGAGTTCTCGTTTCAATTCTGGTGGGAGACCGAAGAGGTAGATGTATGCTGCGAAGATGGCCACGAGGGCGATGATGGTGCTGAGGAAGATGGTCCAGTTGACCATGTTGACGATTTGGAATTCTCAAATTTGGCGGTCTGGGGTGACTGTCTTGTTTTCCTGTGCTCTCTTCCTGCTTGATCAGTTCGATGTGGTTGAGTTGAGGAGTGTGGAAGGAGATATTCGAGATGTTGTGCTGAAAGAAGTGTGGTTTACTTTCCCTCATCTTCTTGTATACACTGCTACCATTAACCAGTGATGTCTTCTCGCAGCAGTTCAGTGTCACAAGTTCCTTGTTTTGGAGTTCACGAGATCCAGTGAATAATGTTACGCGAGGCGCGTGGTGTTGTTGGAGGGGTGGTAGTGATGTCAGCGGGGCGACGTGAGCCAGGTTTGTGAGAGGTCTGGCCAGGAGCTTGCGAATGCAGGCGTACCCGTACGAGTACTTGTTCCTGAGATATCTTCTCCTTGTGAAGACTTGCAATCAAGCCTACTTTAAGCAAGGTGAGGATGCCCCCATTCGTGAATCTCTGTGGATGACATTGAAGCTTACTTTGAACCAGAAATTCAATCGATACCAACGAAGCAATCATGAGCTATAACGACAGTTACGGAGGTGGCCAGGGAGGTGGCTATGGAGATGATCGCCGAGACGACTACGGCGGTGGACGTCAAGGCGGGCATGATGGCGATGATCGTCGAGATGACTATGGGGGAGGCCGTCAGAACCGACGCGACGACGACAATTATGGCAGCGGTGGAGGCCGCGATGACTATAGCGGAAGACAGGGCGGAGGCGGAGGCTACGGAAACGATAGCTATGGCGGAGGCGGAGGCTCGTACGGTGACAGACAAGAGGGTGGGTATGGACAGCAATCGGACCACGGTCGTCAGGAGGGCTCGTACTCAGAAGGTAGGCGGCATGGAGAAGGCCATGGCGACTCCAGTGGCACCTCGTATGGCGGCGGTGGTGCATATGGAGGAGCTTCCGATGACTTCTCCGGCGCTGCATCGCACGCTCAGCAGCATGCTGGCGGCAGCGGTGATTCGGACCTCTTTAGCTCGGCTTTGGGCATGCTCTCCGGAAAGCACCAGCAGATGCAGAATGAGGGCTTCGACGAAGATGAGGCTGTTAGGCACCACCAACAATTTTACGGCGATGGTGGCAGTGGAGGAGCAGCAGCAAATTCGAACAATATTGGAGGTGCAGCAGCAATGCAAGCTTTGAAGATGTTCAAGCAGGGAGGATCTGGTGGAGGCCAGGGTGGTTCTGGTCAAAATGCATTCATTGGAGTGGCAATGGCACAGGTATGTGGCAGAAGTGTGCTTGTTTCCATGATTGAGCAAAGCTAAGCGAGTGTGTCAGGCGGCCAAGCTGTTCGACCAACAGTCGTCTCAAGGTAACGTGCAGGATGGTGCTAGCAAGCAGAGCGCGGTGGCGAATGCCGCCCAGATGGCGCTCAAAATGTACATGAAGTCGGAGATGGGGGGTGGATTGAGCGGCGGAGGCTCTGGCGGAGGCTCTGGCGGAGGACTGGGTGGTTTGATGAACTTGGCTTCGAAGTTCATGAAGTAGAGATGTACGATGATGATACAGTTTGAAGGCATGGCCATGAGCAGAGAGAGGTGTTGGATGAAGCAAAAGCGTGCGTATTGGAGATAGAAGTACATGCATATGCGGGAGAGAACAGGGCGCTGGCGTGTTGAAATGAATGTAGCTCGTTGAAGCCTTGCAATATGGCCTTGCGGTATGGCCTTGCGGTATGGCCTTGCAATATGGCCTTGCAACAATATAGCCTTGCGATATGGCCTTGCGATATAGCCTTGCGATATAGCCTTGCGATATGGCCTTGCAACAATATGGCCTTGCAATATGGCCTTGCAACAATATGGCCTTGCGATATGGCCTTGCGATGTGGCCTTGCGATGTGGCCTTGCGATATGGCGATATGGCCTTGCGGTATGGCCTTGCGGTATGGCCTTTGCCTTGGGGTGCTTGCCTTGGGGTGCTTGAGACGTAGAGTATGTGAAAGGGGAAAGCATCATCATGAACTTCCACGACATGTGACTGGGAGCGACCAACCACGACCACCACGCGCGAAAACGGCATCGGCATCGGCATGGCCATGATCTTTCACGACGCCAACGCCAGCCATGTCGGAAAATGGCCTCGAAAAATGGCTGTGACGAAGACCAGCGCGCCGGCCGAGGCAAACCAGCAGCGGCGGCGGCATCAACGACAACGCACCACCACAAACAGCTCGGCACCGCGCGACCCTGGCCCGAACTACAGCGACACCGCCAATGTGGCATCTCGAGAAGGCGGAATAGCGAACAGCGACAGGAGCGATGGGATGCTGGTGGAAGATGACTTCCAAGCTGGCCGTCAGCCTCCGGCGAAGAAGAAGAGAAAGCTGAGCATCCGCACCTCCTCGCACCACGCCTACGCCTACGCCCACGCCCACGCCCACGCCTACGCCCACCACCAACCTGAGACCCAGCACTCGCTCCACCAACACGCCCAAGCACAACGCCAACAGAGCACTCTCGACGCCTTTCTCGCCAGCACCCACAACCTGGGTCGGCAAGAACCACCCGCGCCATTGCAGCAAACGCTGAATGGCCTTCGCAGCACCCTGGTCGCCGCCGACGACGACGACGACGACGACGACGACGACGAGCTGCTGCGCCCGTCTCCCAAGCCCGCGCGAATACGTCTACAAGCAGCAGCCCGACCCAGCAAGAGTCCCGTCCCGCAACCGCCGCAGAAGCAGGAGGAGAAGAGATCATTGAGAAGTCGCGATGAGGGGCCGAGGTTGAAGAGCGAGTTGGCCGTCTACTTTCCCAACTACGAGGACATCATGTTCGATGTGCCCAAAGCGCAGGACTTTGTGACGACAGACACTGTATTGTACATCACCGACGATGCCAAGAAGGAAGACGCATCGCCCACCAAAGCTCCATCGCATGTACGGAAGGTGTCTGCCAATGGCGCCGCTGGGCCACCTCCACATGCCGCGCTGCAACGCAGCTTGTCCAACCACTTCAATGGCAGCCCCAGTCTCAACCTAGACTTCGTGTCCAAGAATCTGCCCGAAAATCCAGAAGATCCTCTCACACACGACCACTTCCTCAAATCGCACAAGCGAGCCGAGCGGAAGGAGAAGCAGCTCCGGAATATCGAGCGCGAGCGTGCCATGCACGAGAAAGTGCAATTGGACCGACTCCTCGATGGACTGCTGGGTCACGACTGGCTACGCGTGCTTGGCATTACTGGAGTCACCGAGACGGAGGCGAAGAAGTACGAGCCAAAGCGGAACTACTTCATCGCCGAAGTGCAAGCTCTGGTCGACAAGTTCAAGCAGTGGAAGGATCAGGAGAAGAAGCTGCGTCTCGAGAAAGAGGCTGCTCAAGCCGCCAAGGATGCCGAAGACGAGGAGGCCGACACCACAGAAGGGAGCGTTGAGCCACCGAGCAGCGATCTCAATGCCTCCGCAGTCAGACCGCTTCAGCAAGAGACCGTCAATTCCCTCCGAGCCAAGGCTAGCGGTAATGGCAAAAAACGCGTTCATGCTTCGGGCTACGCGTCGACATCCTATCCCACGACGCCTGCTACACCTGCTCCCATCAAGTTGATCCTACCGCCTGCGCCTCCCAGCCCTGAACTTCCAATCACCAGCTTCTACGCCAAGCCTCATCTCCGAGACGCCGCTCTTAGCAAGACAAGACATGGCCGCAACGTGACTGCTTTTGGACTTCCATTACCGGAGATGGAGGAGAAGGATTTTGAATTGCCTTCGGACTACATCACAGCAGATGCCTTAAAGGCTTCCGCTCGAGAACGGCGGCGGAGGAAACGAGAAAGTGCTGCGAATACATCTGGTTCCAAGTAAGGGAATGATACCATTGTCCTGCATTGATCGGTGTTCATGCCGGCCAAACGGGTCGGCAAGTCAGAATCTGCATTTGGCGCGCGTTCAGGATGGTGGGTGACCATGACACCCGGCTCTGGTTGGGGATGACCTGGAGCATGATGCTACTTATGCTGTGTATAGATACCACTGTAATTCATACGATGCGATCACAGAGATCGGTCAATGTCCACCCGAGCTTTCTGCGACGTTACTATACTTCCTGGTGAAGCCCTGTGATACTCGCCAGTTCACAGCTGAATGGTCGAATAGCACATTGCTCGCTTGATTTTGGTTACCTGCATCGCCACTCGAGGAGTCATTTCTTTCGAGTAGTAAAGAAGGATCCAGTGGGAATGTGCTGGTTAACACGAATGGCAAAGACTTACCCCAGCCAAGAACAGCCCGTGGCCGTCCTGTGATAATCCTCGCGAGGAATTGATACTACATGAAACGACATTGGCGACGACCATGAAGGTAGAAATCATAATAACCGCTGCCAACGAATACACCCTCACTTCAGTCTCAAACTGATTGCACTCACATTCTGTTCACATGCAGAGCCTATGCATGTGATAATCTCACATGAATGTGCACGGCCACGCGCATCATGCTTCGCCTTAAACACCACGATTGAAGCAGACGTACTTTGAACACATACTCGACAACTTGGATGACGGCACACATGAAACATACAGCGATGTACCTAAACATGTTGCTTGCAATCGCCCTCCTAAGCCTGCTATCAATAGCATACGCCTGCGAGCCGCCGCCGCCCCGATACCACACGAGCAACACCACCATCGCCAAACGCTGGTACGGCGTCGACCACCTCCGGGAGGAAACCCAACACCTCGCAGGCCCCTGGCCGGACGCTTACGGCGACGGCACCACACCCATCCGCTTCTGCTTCAACGACCAAGACTCCTACAACAACCTCCTCAACCTAGTCCAAGACGCCATCAATATCTGGAACCCAGCCTTCGCCGTCTCGACCCTCACCATCGAACCTAGCTGCGGAGTTGGTAACTGGCATTGCATTTGTGATGAGGATACCCATTGGGATGTGCTCACCATCGCTGACGTTACGGATGAGGAAGGTGGGAAGACGTTTGCCACACAGGGACATACATATATTGAGCGGGAGGACCGGGAAAGGGGTGATGATGGGAGGTATTTTTATCATTTTTTGGGTGTGAAGAGGGATGAGCCGAGAGGGTTTTCGAGGTGGTGGGATCTTCATGGGTGAGTTGGTTTGGAATGATGTATCTGGGGAGGTGTCTTGTTTCTTTTTTTTGGGGACTGACTTTCGGTGATAAAGGGTTGCGCATGAGTTTGGGCATGTTGCTGGTAAGCATGAGTGAGGGTGTTCCGGATTGGATTGAGCTGAATTTGGAAACTTTTTACCTAGGACTCGATCACGAACATCAGAGACCAGACGCTGAGCGGAAGGGATTCTGGTGGAACTGTAATATGCTCAGCGATGCGGATTCAGTTCGTCAGAGGATTGTGGCTCGAGAGGCAGAAGACGCGTATGAAGAAGGCGATACATTCCAGAAAGCGTAAAGCGAAGATGTGGAGTGCTGCAGACCTTCGAGCTGTGCTGACCATACCGCAGGTGCAAAGATCTCGACATGGCCCGGCGGTACGGGTTCAGCGCGACGGCTGTAATGTCCAAACCTGCAAACTTCCTCGGTGCAGGTGTCTGGTCGAAGGACTTGGACTGGAACTCGATTAGTATGTTGTGTACTGTCGACCCTAACCCTGCCTTGCACATTCACTAATTTTGTCCACTAGTGATCTATCCGTCATATCGCGGCGAGAAACGCCTTTCCGAGGAACCGCAAGGCGTTAGGTTCCCTGAAGGAGCGTACATCCATCGAAGGTACTATGCAGGAAACAAGCCACGAGACATTGAAATTCTTCCGGGTCATATCACGGTTGATCCTGTGACGCGGAGGTACGATTACAGTGCTGTCCGGATCAGCGAGGGAGATATCGCGAGGATGGCACAGTTGTATCCCAGGGGAAATAATGGTGCGCCCGTCGGTGGGCAGGCGGAGGGGTGGGAGCAGGCTGGGTAGAGGCGTTGCGGTAGGGTTGAGACGAGGTGATATGGTTGTTGGGTTTTCTTAACGGGCGACTCGGCGGCGGATGCTGCATTGAGGCAATTGGCGAGATTTCTGGCTCTTCTCTACAATTGAATCAAGCGTTAAGCAATTCTCCGTCTCTATGCTCATTCCCAGTCCATGCTCTGCTCGGCCCTGTGATTGATTTGACTCACCTCAATCACTTCGGGAGCTTCAGCTCCTTGCATATTTACAAGAGCTTTTGTCAATGTCATTGATCAGGCTGCGTACTTTGTCAAGCGATGCATGGGCTTGGAGCGCTGGACTTTGAATCATCGCCATACAGGCTTCAGCGGGCTTTGTGTCGCTCAACCACAGCGCCACTTTTGGACCACATGGCATGCAAAGCGATCGAGAACATTGTGGGAGATCCTATTTCTTGGGGGGGATTGGCCAATATAAAGGCTCAGGGGTTTCCATACTCCATGGTACCGTTGCAATTCGAAATTGCTTTGCCATGTGGCGATTCTTGATGCGCTTTTTGGAAGTTCGCAAGCAGTGCACGAAAATATGCAAAGACCAGTCATTCAATCGTCGTCGTCTTCCTCGTTCACTTCGTCGTATTCATCCGTGCCTGCCTTGATTGTGCCCCATGGATTTTTTCCCAGTTGTCTTGGCGTGAATCCTTCAATGGCGCCGGCATCACGTTCGATCTCATCGGCATCTGGAGCGCGTGGAGGCCTGTTCGATGGCTGCTTCTCGACGATACCATCAGCCATGACTTGCTTCGGCCTGAAAGATGCAGTGGTTTCGCCCCTCTCGGCAGCCAATTCCTTGTCGTCTGCGACCTCCTGCCGCCACGCATCAACACGAGCAGCTCGATTCGCTCTTCTCACAGCATTGTCATCATCTGGAGGGCGATCGTCTGCGTGGAGTTGAATTTCTGGATGCTGCTCGGGCGCACGCTCCCAGGCAGGAAGCTCACTTAGCTGGGTCTTGATGAAGAGATTTTTCTTGGCGCACTCGTTGCTGCAGTAGTCACTCATGCCCTTTTTCAGCTTCCACTCTGCGCGTGGGCCTATAGTGTGGATGCGCGGCTTGTTGTGGCACAAGGTGTAAGCACATTTGCCATCGATGCGGCGCTCTTCGACCAGACTATCAAGATCGGAAGGCTGGAAGATGCGGACATGGTGTGCAAAGGCGATGGCTTCCTTGCTTGTGAAGGCGGAAGCAGCCGGAAGGTCGATGAGAAATGTGATGGAGTTCAAGATGTGTGCTTCTGCATCTTTCCGATGCTGGATTCGGTAGGCGTGAGCAAGGGCGATGTTGAGGTTCTTTCGGTCTTTGTCTGCCTGTGCCTGTGCCTTCTGGTCATCGGTCACCACAGGAGTTCTCTTCTTGGGCTGTTTGAGGATGGACTTGACGGGCAGTGTTGAAGTCGAAGCCATGGTGGTGGCACAGGCATGGTGGTGGCATCCAGGTTTTCTTTGGAGATTGAGATGGACAGTTTGACGCACGTGCATGTGAGCACAGACCCAGGCATATGTTCACAGCCACTCTCGGTCTGTGGTCTGTGCCATGGTGAATGGAAACATGTTGGAGCTCCGTCATCAATCGACTACAGGGTGTTGGGAAGCGTGGTGTAGTTCCGACTACAGTACCACAGGACATAAATTGCCTGCATAGCATCTGCCACCTCACATACACCCACCCCCAAATGCATGGGGGGCAGCATCGAGGGGACATAAATTTCGTATAAATTGAAACGACACGCGGACATTGCGTCAATCCCGCCCTCCTACTACACCAAGTCACGGCCACAGCCACGCCCACGCCCACGCCCACCGCAACCTCACCTTGTCCCGACGTCAGCCCATTGCTGCTGCAGCTTTGCCCTCCTCCACGCAGCAATCAGAAGGAGGCGCGACACTATGGCCGCGCTGTTCAAGGTGAAGGCGCTGTATGACTTCGAGGCAAAGGAAGAGGACGATCTTGGCTTTCCCGGAGGCCAGGTCATTGATGTCACGGAGGAAGTGGACGACAACTGGTTAGAGGGAACATACACGGATGTGTCGGGAACAACCAAGTCTGGTATTTTCCCGCGCGAGTTCGTGGAGAGATATGAGCCGCCCGTGCCAACTCGCCCGACGAGACCATCACGACCTAAGCAAGACGCGGCTCCAGTACCCGCACCTGCGCAAGAATCAGACGACGAAGATGAGGTGCCGGCGGTGCCAGCAGCCTCAAAACCGCTGCCTCCGCCAGTCAGCATTCCTCCTGCCAGCACCAAGCACGAAGAAGTCAGATCTCCACCTTCAGCGAGCAGCGCAAGAGCTGTAGAGCCTCCTGCTGCTCCGAAGCCCACTGCAGCTGAGCCGGTGAAGGAGACTCCTGCGAAGAAAGCACCTCCGCCTATTGCGGCCAAGTCCAATGCCTTTCGGGACCGCATCGCGGCCTTTAATCAGCCAGCTGCAGCTCCCATAGTGCCTGGAGGGCCCAAGCCGACTGCTGGTGGTGCCTTCATCAAGAAGCCTTTTGTTGCCCCTCCTCCCATGTCCAACTCGTACGTACCGCCTCCGAAGCCTGCCGAGCCCATACACAAGCCATATATCAGGGAAGAAGATCCAGAGATCAGGCAGAGACAAGAGGACGATCGCGCTGCAGCAGAGGCAGCGGGCCTGACTGCAGCTTCTTCGGAGCAACAAGAGGAAGACGAGGATGCGCCGAAGCCGCAAACATTGAAGGAGCGCATCGCACGCTTACAGCAGCAACAGATGGAGCAAGCCGCACGGCAAGGTGCGAAGAAGGAGAAGAAGGCTCCTCCACCAAGGAAGCCCTCAGAGCCAACCGAGCATGCTGCCGAAGAGGAAGGCGAGGCGGAGGAAATGAGAAGAAGAGAGCGCAGTGCTGACACCGAGCGCCAGTCTCTGGATATGCCGAGAGATCGTGCACGCGTTCCATCGTCCCAGCGCAAGCCATCGATTCCCATGTCTCCGATACCTGCAATGCCTGATTCGGAATTGGTGAGCGACGGCAATGAGGCCGATCAGTCTGCAGCAGGCGAAACCACCGAAGATGACACTGGCACGATTGGGCCAGAAGACAGCGACGAGAAGCATACGCCACTCCCCCCGCCACGAGTTGCAGCAGCTGTGCCCCCTCCGAGAAAAGAGGCAGATGTCGGAGACGAGGAGGATACTACTGAGGTTGGCGATGATGACGATGAAGAGGACTCTATGGACGAGGAGACCCGTCGCCGGATGGAACTACGAGAGCGTATGGCTAAGATGAGCGGCGGCATGGGCATGGCTGGCATGTTTGGACCGCCAGGCGGCATGCCTTTGCCAGGCGCCGGTATGCCCAAAAAGCGCAAAGAGAAGAAGCCTAGCGAGGAAGAAGCACCAACATCGCCACCTCAGCCGGCGCAAAGGATTCCCATGATTCCAGTGCCCGGCCTTCAACGAGTGACCAGCCCAGAATCGAGCCTTGCAGATCGGGATCACGCTGCTGAAGGAGAAGATGGGGACGCAATAGCGCTGCCTTCACGCAAGTCGACTCAGGGAGATCGCGGTGTGCCTCCTCCGGTACCGAAAGGTAAGATCAATCGCAGGTCTGTTGCTTCGAAACGTACGACGTGTCTCGACAGTCAGCTGCAGTGCCCGCAATCAGGACATCATATCCGTGGACTATCGCTATCTTCCGAAGATGGCGCTGCGGACATGTCTATGAGTTGGGCGTCCAGCAAGAGTCGTAGGTCACATTTGTCCAACGAGCATCTCATCTGCACAATCTGTTACTCCGCTGCATCCGAAACTCATGCTGACATACTTCTCAGATTCACGCCCATCGCAGGAAAGAAGAGTGCCACAGCCGCCGCCTCTCGCTGCCCCTCAATCGCCCGGGCCAGGCTCAGAGTCTGACGACGAGATGTCAATTCTTGCTCCCAAGACAGCGGCTGAAACGAGTGGCCCCGAAAACGCAACACCCCTGCCTATTCGCACAAACACAGGTGGCGCTCCGCCCGTGCCTGGATCTGCGGCACCTCAGTCGCCGGAGAATAGACGCGCATCATACTTCGGCATTGGTGAGCCGCAGTCTGCCACTTCGGACAAGAGGGCCAGCCGACCGCCTCCGCCAGTGCCTGGCAGTCCTTTAACTTCCCCACGACCGCCGCCTCCTCCGCCACCATCTCAGGTGCCAAGCAGAGCTGTTACGGGTCTGCAGCAAGAAGGCGATGAGCGCGGAGAGAGCGACTATGAAGGCGACTACGACACTGATATTGCTTCGAGTGCGAAACACAAGGACGCCTTGAAAGCACACATTCGGGATGACAGCCATGACGGCAGCATTACTGCGGACGATCTCAGCTCTCCTCCTGCGCCTCCTCCTCACACAACTGCTCCCAGAGCTGTCCCTCCACCGCCACCCTCCCAAGCACCGCCGAAATCGCGGCCTTCAATGGATGCGCCCAGAGCTGCCCCTCCTGTGCCTCCTAGCCGTCCGGTGCCTGAAGCGGTTGGTGCGCTCGATGATGATGAGTATGATCCATACCGATATGAGCCTGGACAGCAGCGGGGTGCGCCACCACCTGTACCAAGTGCTGCTCCGATTGCTGTGCCTCCAATGCCGCCTCGAGAGCCCGAGCGTCGTGAAAGCTCTGCTGACGACCTGTACGCCAGAACGCCTCCTCGCAAGTCGATGGATCAGCCTGCACGAGCGGTCCCTGCCCCTCCGCCTACTGACACTGCGCCACGAGCGCCACCAAGGCAATCTCTGGACGTGCACAGATCGAACACTACTCGACGATCTATGGACCAACCTCGGCCATCAGGCGATAACGGCCAAATGGCTCAGGATATTGACTTGGCTGAGAGCACAACTTGGTGGGCAGCACCTAACGCATTACCCCCGAGCTTGCAGAACAGAAATGGTGTAGACATTCTTTCCGAGTCCGAGGAGTCAACAACATCAAAACGTGGCGGGCGCTCAACAGTATCAAAGGACATTTACATTTTGTATCTGGACTACAGCCAGACGATAATCACTGCGCGGTATGACGCAAGTAATCCTGCAGATGTCCAACTTGAGCAGCAGCACAGACCGCCGCCACCAAAGCTCAGACAGGATCAGCTCGAGGCTTATTGGAACCAGTTTGGTCGCAACATCTCAGAAGCCGCCAACTCTCTCGGCCACGGCAAGAAGGACACCACAGTCGGCGATGGTGCGCCCGCATCTCTTCCAGCCGACCTAATCAAGGCCAATCCAGCCGCCCTCCTACCCATCGGCAACAAGGCGTATGGCGCTGTCGTATATGCCAATCTCGCGAACGCTTCTACACAGCAGTTTGACGAGATCCGACCCGGTGATATCGTGACGCTACGAAATACGCGCTTCGAAGGTACTCATGGAGCCATGAAGCATAAATATAGGGAAGAGTATGGCCCACTACACGTCGCCGTCGTTGAGGAATGGGATGGCACAAGACGAGCGATTCGTGCCTGGGAGCAAGGTCGCTCAAAGTCCAAGGTCAGGAGCGAAAAGTTCAGACTTGGCGACTTGAGATCTGGTGAGGTTAAAGTCTGGAGAGTCGTAGGTCGGGATTGGGTTGAGTGGGAGACTAGCAGTTGAGATGTGCCGGGTGAAGTGTTCATACGGGGCCGAGGAAATATGCATGCAGCGTAAACGCAACTAACTTTTACCTCTTTTGAGTTGTTCTGGTTGCTGCATTGAACATGAATATGCCGCTGATTTATCCGAATCTCCATATCGGCACTCTTACTTTGTCCCAGTTGCAGACAGAGCAGGACAATAATTCCTCAAGACAGGACCGATGTCGAACGGCCGCGTACTTCCACCGGAGACTTCTTATTCAATGCCATCGATCCCAATGGACCTGCATTATGAGCTCGTGCAGATTCGGAAGCTCATCGCCAATACAGAAAAACCTTGTGAAGCTGCTCTGGCGTTGAACTTTCGGGGGGGTTCTTTCACCGAATGAGTGAGATTGCTGTTGCGATGGTCGGTGGACTGTGTAGTAATCAAGTAGATCGATCCGTCGATGTTTGTCCGTGAGTTTTTTTTTTAACGACTTCTTTATTCCTTAGAAAGTCCCGACTGTTGTTCATTATTGAATCAGTGGCTATTTTTTTTTTTTTT
>LFZO01000047.1:45155-159280 GCA_001578225.1 Pseudocercospora musae
TTTTAAAAAAAAAAAAAAAAAAAAACAAGCGAGAATGAGAAGAGGGGGTGTTTTGCTTTTTTGTGAGGTTGAATTTTTTTTTTTTTTTTTGACATCGTACTTCTTCTTCTTACATTGCTACTGTGTTTTACTGAAAGATGATATTCTTTTTAGGAAAGGAAAATTGTAGATCAGTGTCTGTTCTACTTCCTCGAAAGTGATTGGCATGGCAGGAAGGGAGATTTTTTCTTTTTTTGGAGATGGATTTGAAATGTTTGTAATGTCCACTTTGTTCATGATTGATAGGTAGAAACGGCAGACATTGGTGAATTGCAATCGTTGGGGGACGTGAAGGAAGATTTTGCGATAAATGCGCCGGGCTCTGGAGGTGGTTATAGAGCCAGGCTGCAGAAGCTCGATGCGCAGTTGAAGCTGAACGTTGGTCTCAAGCACGATTGCTGCGAGCATCGGGATCATTCAGCACTGCGGAATGCACCGCCCTTCTGCTCTATTCACGATTGATGCTGTGCTCCGTGGGAATACCTGTTCACGCGTTCTGGAACGTGCCGAAGGTGTCGTGTGCTTGATCATGACCATGACTGCAGTGTGGCTGTGGAGAAGGGAGGGGATCAGCAGATTGCTGACGTTTGAGGGAATGTTGATAGGCGTTGTCCAGCTTGTTGACTGCTTTAGCTCATGGCCAACATCTTGCCTTAATTCGGAATTCTTCTAGATGATGCTTCGATTACTTGAGGCTGCCAGTCGGCGAGCTCCTTTCGTCCTTGTGTTTCCCCATCACCAGCCGCTGGCCGTGAAGAACGTACCCTCTGGTGTGTACTCGTCGCCACGCATCAGCCTTCCCTTTCGCCCTGCTCTCGTCCTACTGATCATGCTATCGGTCGGCGGGATCGTGCACGAACTCCTGTTCTGTGAACACCCCAAGAGACTGGTTGGTGATGGACCCGTGTCGCTGCACTGTCATTCATGCCGTGCACGAGGCACTTGTCACAACGATGAAACGCCGGTCGATAGAGGCGGAATCTACTCCATTGCCAGTCAATCCCGGAAGGACTGTAGGCTACGGAGATTTTCAGTGGGCTAGAGCAGACGTGCATTAGGCAATATTGGATGTTAGATGCTTGAACCATGAGCTTGCCGATGGGGCGTCGCACTTGCGTTGGGATATGAGCTGATATTGAGATTGAAGGAGTCGGCTTTGCCGAGGATGGCAGAATGTTCTTTCTTTGTTTCTGACCAAGTTTTGCGTTTTAGTTTCTTCACGTTCGGAAATATTCCACGCCATCGAAGTCTGCGTGACCTACCTGTCAAGCTAGTCCGGGTTCAAGATGAACCGTTCGTGACCCAACCAGTTACCCTGTCAGCTGATGGAGAGGTCTTGTTTACCATCACGGACAGGGCGATGAAGTTCAAAGAGCGGCTTCCTGAGCCTGAAAGCCTGGCAGCCTGCTGCGCATTGCTGGGAAAGCCGTGTCGTAGCTGAGGTACGGAAGTGTCCGAGGGCGTCAAAGCACAACCTGGACGAAGCACCCGTCTCTTTGGAGGGAAGCCCGCGACTGGGACACATCTGTTCAGTATCTTCCTGCTGTTCTACCTCTGATGATCAGCATCGATCGTGTAGCAAACATGAGAATCTGTGCGTCCAAACCGCGGGATTCGGCCGTGTGCGCATTGTTGCCAGTCTTCAGCAAGAGAAATGGACCTCATGGCAAATCTGCGCTCGTACAGATGTCAACCAGGAAGACAGAGCAAAGTGCTTCAGGAAAGGTAGTGTTGTTGTGCGACTATGCTAGTCACGTGTTCGATGCATGCCTCGCGTCTAGACCAGCACCCAACTAGCTTTGCATCAGGAACGACGACGTGGCTATGGGGTGGTCGAGGCATGTGGAGGATGCGGGAGCAGGCTGCTGACCACACCTATGCCTCGTCACCCCTCGGAGAAATTACGTTGACGTCCATCGATATGCCATGATGCGCTGACGCCGATCATGAGTCTGCTGACTTCCTTCTCGCTAGGTCCTTCAGGGGCTTTGCTGGACTTCGTCAAGCCAAATGCGCCATCCCCAGTCGGAGGCGTTGAGGGATCTAGCCCCTGCCCGCAGACATCTCAGAGAAATGTTTACATTGCGCATGCTCACGATCGCTTACCACTGCGATGCGGTGGATGCGGGATACCAGGTTCCCGGACGTCAAATTTGAGATTGGGTAGCAGGCGCCCAAGTACCTACAGGAGACACAGCTTGCCAGGTACAGCAGCATAGATCATTGATAAGCTCAGAACCACGACGTTGCGGACCTTTCAATGCCCCGATCAGGATAAAGCCATGTTGCACTTTCTTTCTCCATAGTGTGTTGTTAGATGTTTGAGACATTTGCACGGACCAGGTGTTCGTCGGTCTTTGTAAAAGTGATGTGGTTAAGGTGGAGCACAGGAACGGCACGTGCGGTGCGTGAATCTCTCGAGAGTAAGTTTGAGCCTGGAGTGGCGCCGTGCTCCGTCGAGAAGTCGCACCAGGTGCAGATCTCCTATAGACGCGGTGTATCAAGTACAAGACGTCTGCCAGTGTCTGAATGCGTCAAGCGCCCGGTTGATGGTGCAGAAAGGGTTCGAAACGCCTGTCTGTTGATCATGAGAACACCGACAGACGGCTCCACAGCGCGCAGTGATCGGATTTTTCTGACAAATTCGCAGCTGCTTCCCGTAAAGTCGCTAGGATTGATGTCACCGGATCGACCTGTTGCGTGTTGTTTGTTGAGCAAGTGAGAGCGGGAAGCAGCGTTGGTTGGGAGGTCTCGAGATAGGGCCCTGCATGCTCCCGGGCTACTCGGACCGTATCAAGGTACGACAGGAGATAATGGGCTCTGTGGTAGCTCGACGGCGTGGTCGGTTGTCGGAGAATGGCGACGGCAACGATGGACGAAGCGCAATCTGCAATACTATGTAGAACTAGGAGCGTTTCAGGAGAGACAGCTTGACTCTACGCAGTAGTGTCCCAGCGACGAGGGCGCTCAGTTCATGCAGGCACATTGTCCCAAGCGGCCATTTCGGGTTGTTCGACCTGGTTTTCGCCAAGATGATACTTTCCCGGACAAGCACTGATCCGTATGACGGCTAGAAGACCAGACCATCGTTTCAGGATTCGGACTCGAGACTCGAAAGAGGATTCTGCTCGGCCTGAGCGTCCGGCTCGTCTTGCCTTGCTGGCAAAGCAGAGGCTCAGTCACGTGGTGAAGGATAGTGGAGGCAGATTGTAATCGAGGGCTTAGGCGGGGCCAAAGTGGCGGTGAAAGATGTGCCTAGAAATGCCAACGGAGTTCTGCAGGCATCCGTTCGACTCCAATACTTTTCTAGAAGACAGCGAATGAGACATGTCTAGTACCTTGTGGCGACATCCACACATGGCGTGTAGCCTCCCACGCAGGAAAGCGACTTCTCACGACTCGCGGCCGAACTACTGTCCCCTTTGTTGTCCGGCCGAGTCTCCTTGTAAACTGATAAATTAGTCGTGGCAGATTGGTGAAGGGTCAGTGGTAGCCAATGGATTGTCAGCGCGCCTCAGCAGCGAGGTGAGCGGTTGAGCACGCTTCCTGATCATTCACTGGACACTCTCATATGACATGTGGGAGCAGACGTCAGCTCGTGGAGCTGATAGACGTGCAAAGACTAAGAATATCCGGCCTCGCGACAGCCGTGGAATGTGTGTGGGTGAGCCGAATGGGCGCAGGAAGTCGTTTCTTTGAGGTGCAAGCAGCAAACTTTGTATAGCGCGCCAAGGACTGATCTCATTGGCTCGCTAGACCGTGAGCAGACGTCTCCTCTTCGTCGCTGCTCGTCTGTTGTTCTCCATCAGCGTGCATGATGGCTGACATGGATCACAAGATCGAAGCAAGGGACTTTTGGTTGACCTGCGCAATACCTGCAGCAGCCCGCCACAAACGGCACTGGGCCGCAGCGGGATGGATCTGCCTGAAACTGAGGGATACATCTGACCATGGCCTTCTTTTCGGTACGAACAACGGCCAACACAGCATTGTGCAGGGCTGATTCGACAAGCGGCGCCTCTCACGCCCTGAAACAAAGAGCCCTTGGCCAGCGCTTAATTGCGACTAAATGGCTCTGGTGCGGTTACTGATGCACTTATTGCGCAATGTGGGGGGTTGTAGCGCCAGAAAATACATGACGGGGAGCTAGGAGTACATGATTGAACTGTCAGCGTTTCGCGTGACTATCTGCAGCCGCGCCGGAAGCCGTGGGAAGAGGCCTTTGTGACAGGTTGTTTCTTGAATGCTTGGGCCGGCCATTTCTTGGGACCTGCCGGCTAGCCTGGTCGCAACGACTTGCATACAGCATATCGGGTCCCGGGCCGATCGGGAAGGCTCCAGGGCACTCTTCTGGTAGGCTCGCTCAGTAGCGCGTTGAGGCTATTGATCAAGCTGCACCAATGCTTCGTTGGTCCATGGGGTGATCATACACACCGGGCTCTGGAGAGGTGGAGAGAAGCGTCCTGCGATTCATCGCGCACGGTTATTTCTGCAAGATGTCGGAGCCATGTGGAGCAGGACATCTCGCAATCAGTGCAAGCGGTCGGCTCCTGTATGGCCCAGTGTATGTCGACGATTGCCATCAGTGGATTCGACGCTCTGAGCAAGTCAGATGACGCTCCTGCAAGGAGCATTCAATCTACTGCATCAAGAGAAGGAGTACGGGGCGACTCGACACCTCCTGGCATCGCGGGTTATGAATATGCCGCATTGGGCGGAAGTGGGCTACCGATGCAGCTTCCCACTGCGACCTGCGAGGTGGCAGTGTGGTCTGAGCGCCCTTTCAATACGATGAATATCTGAGGCTGATGTGACCCAGCAAACTGGTAACGATTAGCCAGACCTGGTCGTCATTTTCTGCTGTCGGCCAAGGTCGGTCATCACGGCCTGTTAGAAGTAGGACATGATGGCCAGCTATCCCTACCAGGTCGACACAGGCCTTGCTGCTCTCTTCCAAACGACGTCCTTCTGTTCCGGCAATATCGACGGACCAGGGCTGGCTCCTGTACCTCTTTAAGGTCGCCTTCGACCTGCTGCCACTTTAATAGTACTTCTTTGTTCACAGCCTCATCCACTGGCTGCCACAGGGTGATACTACGCGGGTGTCACAAACGACCCCAAACTAACGTACGTCCAACATCCACCGCAGTGTTCTGCAGATCTACGCGAGCACTCCGGGGCGCTATCGACATATATCGACTCCAGGCACTTCACGCCCGTTCGACATCAACTGTTCAACGCCACTACACCTCAACACGCACCACTCGATCTCACCTCGGCGATCCGCTGCACCAAGACAGCGTGTGCGCAACGGTGCGACTCTGCAACGGGCCTGCTTGCGGGAAGGCAGAGAGGCCGGCTGAGTTTCGAGCATTGCTCATGGTGAGTAGTATCCCAGACATACAGCCGCATGTGTCATGCTACTTTGGCTACTGCTTTGGCTTCAGACAAGGCGGCAGTCGGCGATTGCAAGTTGCGGCGACAGGCGAGATGGATGTCTGCAAGGTGCTGTGCAGGGTGGGCCTCGCTCAGCATCGCGCTGTCACGTCCATCATTTCCAAACGGCTGGCGCTTGAGTTGAGCAGGAGGCTGACGGTTGACAGGGCATAGGGCATCGGACGTTGAAAGAAAGACGGCACCCATCGCACCTCTGAACTCAAAGCGCGTTTGACTTTTACGATCCGGAAGTCTACGCTGCGTTCCGCTGCAGCTCGCGAACGGTCGAGCTTTCCGTGCCAGATAGCGCCGAGTCTCGTGCCTTCCTCATTCGTCGGCCAGCAAAGCGTTTCGTCATCGCGCCGACGAAAAGCAGCCGGGCCGAGCAGGAGCGGCACGCTGCTTCGAAGCGCTTGGACCAATCTCGGAATCCGCCAAGCAACGACATCGAAAGTCGAGCTCGCTGCCACTGCCACTGCCAGTTGGACCGCGCGAGCTCTGGGCAGCTGTGCGTGCGTGCGTGCGTGCGTGCGCGCGCGTTGCCTTCGCCAGAACTTCTTCAGGCGTGGAAAGCGCGCGTTCTGCCATCGTGCAGGCGCGGCCCAGCGACTCCGCGGCAACGAGCACCACCACGCCAAGACGTGCGATATATGGGCTCGAGCGTGTTGACGATGGAGCAAGGTACGCCAAGTCGTTTGCTGACCCCGGCGCACGCATCGCGCATTGCATTTCCACGCCCGCCATCGCCATCTCGTTCAACGCTCTTCTGCCCGCAAGAATGCCCAGCCCTCCCACAATCTCGGCGTTTCGCCTGCACGAGCGAAACCGTTTCAGACACAACCAAATCGCGAATTCAGCCGCGTTGTGCGACCTTGGCCAGGTCCAGCGGGCGGCGGCGGCGGCGGCGGCGGCGGCGGCGGCGGCGGCGGCGGCGGCGGCGGCGGCGGCGACACTCACGTGCACCTTCTCGCCTTGCATCGCATCGCATCGTCGCATATGCCGCCCAGCCCAAGTCGCATGCTTTGCTAACGTGTCCGCGCAGCACCCATTCTGCAGCATCAACTGCCCCTCGACCACTACTCGCTCTCCTCCGCCGACCACGACTACCACGATCAATACTCGGCGCATGCGCACGCCAACGCCCACGCCCACGCCCACGCCCACGCCCACCACTCCGCCTACGCCGCGGGCGCTGCCGTCGACCACCTCCGACGTGACGCCACTGCTCCGCTCCAGCAGCCTCAGCCCTTCACCTTCCCCTCCTCCAATGCCGCAACGGCAACTCGCTTCGTCGCCGATCGAGCTGTGGCCTCAGAGGCCAGCGGGTGAGTGTTTTGCGTTGATTGGCTCTCCGCCTCGCTTCTCGCCCCTCTTCCTTTCGCTCCGGCCCATGCGCCCCCCATACGCCGCGCTCTGAATCCTCTCCGGCTTTCTGTGCGCATCACGGCAATCATTGGCTGGGCTGCATTCACATGTTCGAAGCTCCTGCATCGTCACCCATCGACACTCGTCGCACACGCTCCCAGCAGTGCGGTCTCCCATCCGACTGACCGCTGTGCGATCACACGACCAATTATGTCATCCACGCGCTGCATCGCTGCAGCGGCCTTTCGCTTGCCCATAAACATAACCCATACTCTCACCCGCAACACGTTACACACACTCACCATAGCCCACCCGGCCCTTCTCATCCCCTCCACTGTGTCCCCTCTTCAGCCATGTGATGGGCTGATCTAACCCCCTGGTCTCTAGTTACCAGGCATCTAACAACTTCACCGATTCGAGTTCCGGCTCCATCTCGACCAGTCCATCGTCAGCCGCCGGCTCCCTCGCCGCCGCTTACACAAACTACCCCCATCACAACCCGTGCACAAGTCTTGCAAGCTACGCGGGAGCTGTGCAACAACCCCAGTCGTTCGTGCCAGCAATCTACAGCACTCGAGTACCGTCCATGTAAGTTCCCATGGCCGCACAGCAGTTTCGTCACATCACCCGTCATTGGTCGAAGCTCACACATCGTTGACAGTTTGGACAGCACGGCCTCTGGCATGCTCCCGCCTCCAAATCCTGGCATACGATCACCGATATCTAGCTCGACGCATGCGACCGACCGCGACCCATTAGCCACTTCAACTCCTTTCTTAGCTCGGACGCAATTGTCGCCAGGCTCGCAGCCTGGATACGCATCCTTCCAAGATACACCAAGAACCAGTTACGCTCTTTCCAACTTGTCACTGTCTAACCAGTACTCTCACAGTCACATGGCGTCGCCGACTTACGGCAGCCAGCAGAATGACTGCACCAACTTTCCATGGCCCAATCTGGAAGTCCAAGCAGAAATGACCTGCGAAGGTCAGTCAGTGACACCCGAGGTCCATGCCAAAGTGGAAAAGGGCTTCTTCATGTCGACTGTCGACCAAAAATGGACTTGCTATCGCCGCAACTACTTCTCTGTGCAATGCCACTTCGAGTTGCACCCGAACATCAACAACGGTCGGATGCACCTGAAGCGCAACAACAATCAACACACGGAACAGATCCAAGCCATGGGCATGCGGCTATCTGCCGCCGTGGATGGCTCGACGGGGAAGCTCATTGAGCTGATTCAGCACACTCCAAAGCGCGACCAGGGCCCAAAGTCGAAGATAGACATCGTCAAGGTCCCGCCCACCCCATCCACGGGACGAAACGATCACACCGTATCACCACACGGCATCTACTCGGTGCCGATCCAAGCATTTCACGCGACTGGCCAGGTCCCTGGGCCCTTCTTACCCTTCCAGCACAGCTCTGATGGCTCGTCAGCCACCGCGGCCACACAAGCGTCAAGCATGACTTCTCACTACGCATACGCGGCGACAGCAGCTGGTGGCCATATGCCCAGCCCGGGTCAGAATCCTGCACATACCTTCGAACGAGTACAGTTCAAGCAGGCGACCGCGAACAACGGCAAGCGACGTGCATCACAACAATACTTCCACCTCATCGTGGAACTCTACGCCGATGTTCGGAAGGAGCAGAATGATGCACCTCAGTGGGTCAAGGTCGCGCATAGAGTGAGCGAGAAGATTGTGGTTCGCGGCAGATCGCCGAGCCACTACCAGAACGAAGGTCAGAATCAGAACGGCAGAACTGGAAGCTCAAGCGGTGGCAGCGGCCACAGCTATGCGGCAACCTCATCCTTTGGTAACATCTCCTCGGGAGGCTTCCGATACGGCTCAGGTGCATCCGGAACTGCTCTGGGTGGCGGCACTTATCGGACCAATGCCTATGGATACCACCCTTCACCGGAACATTCTGGCAGCAGCGCATCGAGTGTGGATGGCGGAGCTGAGAACGACTATCCCGCCGACTCCGTCATGTCCGACGCTGAACGAAGCGATATCCAGGCTCATGAAGGCTATCGCTACTATCCTGGCCCGCTCTACGAAGGCCAAGGACTTCCGCTTCCCAAGATCGAGAGCACTGCCCGGTATTCCACCGAGCCATCTTCCTGGGCCGTCAAATACGAGAACTCCGACACTGTACCTGGCGCCCAGCAGTGGCCCATGAGCAGGTTTCAAGGCGTCGACTCAAGTCGCGGCTACTTTCCGCAGGACCTCACGACGACATATCCATGATGACGAGTACGGCATGACTGAACGATATCGTCCACGACATACTGGACTCGGAAGAAAGCTCTCTTTTGTCTCGCATGTGCTGCGTTGGTCACTCTCAACAGATACACCGAGCTTGGACGGCTCTTTCGTGCGTCTCAGCAGCGCTGGCGCTCGACACGCAACGTGGAACGCCTTGCGCGACGACGACTATTCAGGCATCTTGTTTGCGCTTTCCGCTTCTATTCACAATACCCCTCTTGACAACGCTCATGTCACAGCATCTTCTAATACAACTACATCGTTGCCTTTCAGGTAATGGTTCGGGAGTTTTCGAGCGTTCTGACGGCGGACAGCATTTGCAGGGCGCAAAGAGGTGGAATGACTGCTATAAGCAGATGGCGTTTATGATGATGGTTGGATGGACTGTACGGCCACGACAAAAACCTTTGTTTTTTCCTTTTGAGTTTCAATGTATGACGTGAACAGAGATAACAATCCGACGGCAGATAGTTAGTGTGAAGTAGAGACAGACAGAACAATTCGGGTCGAACAGGACGAAAGAATAGATGAGAAATGACATCTGAAAAAGGGAGATGCAGAAAAGAGAGAGAGAGAGAGAGAGAGAGAGACTTGTGTGTTGTGGGGAGGAGAAAGGAATGGATTAATGTGGAGATGTGCGGGAAACTTGGATTTTGGAAACGAAGCGACCCGCAGTGCTTGACGAACTGGAACAAACCCCGCCGAGATACCATTTGGGAGGTGGGTTTTGCTGTACTTTATTCAGGTCGACAATGGTTCCGATTTTAGGTAGTCTAGGTGCTTGCCTTAGGAGGCCCCCAATCTCCTTTTCACGATGAAGTTTTGGAACTTACGAGCGTCTTCCGCTCTTCTTCTCACCTCCACGCTGGCCATTTTCAGCTGAAAGTATAGCTGGTCTGATACGGTAACTTGCCCAACCTCTCCGTCAAAATCTACTCTGTGAGTTTGCATAGACTCTCCCCGAGCTCCTCGTCTTTGGCTTGTTTCGTTGTATCGGTAACATTGTGTTGTAGGAGATGGGCGCAGATGCGAAGCCAATGCCAGCACTGCCTCTAGTGACCACAAAGACTTTCCCAGAGAGGTCAGGGATGTCGGTGTTTGGGTCATATGTGTTCTTGCTTCCAGGCATCTTGGTTGGAGTATGTAGCGTGTGGCCAGTGAAACAGGAACAGTAACAAGAAGAAGCAAGGAAACGAGAGCGACATTCGAGTAGGAAACGAAAGGTAGCTGCCACTGACATTCATATTACATCAAGAGTCTTGTGGTGCCGTTGATGAGGAATGGGTAGACGCTTTTGGCCTGCCGGATTTTTCTGCCTCGGGCGCTTACGGCTGCCGTTGTATGCATGCGAGTCGCTCTTGACTTGTACCGCCATGGACACTACGATGTGGCTGCTAGGTAGTTCATATTGATATCAACCTTGCTGAAACCAGAGGTGAAGTCAGGCAGAAGAGGGATAGAGTTTCATCACACTTTCGCCAACCGGCCCGTCGCTGCCGACTATCAGCACGGGCCTTTCATCGTCATACCATACCTTACCGTACCATGCCACCGAGCCATCGAGCCATTTCTGAATTGTGTCTTCTCTGAACACTCACAATATGCCTGAGGCTAGGCATGGCGCGCTGGAAGAATGGGCCACTTGGCTGTTCTCGCCAACGTGGTCCGCGATTCTGGTTGCTGTCGCGGTAGCCATCACATTCCCACTCATATTTCACTGGTTCTTGTACAGGAAAACCGCGGCGAAAGAGCTTCCAAGCTTCCTGCTCGTTGGACCTAGCGGATCTGGCAAGACCAGCTTGTTCACTTTGGTATTATCGTATGGGTGGAGAATCCCGGGGCTCAGCTAATCGGAAAACAGCTTGCAAACGGCAGTACATCCACAACTCACACCTCCCAAGAACCTCAAGATGCCATCTGCCAATTGCCTTCGAAGATTCGCTCCTCAGACGACAAATACCGCTCTGAAAACGATAATGCTCCGCGATCGCAGCCCAAGTTCCAGCTTGTAGACACTCCAGGGCACGGAAAGCTAAGACATCATGCGTTGTCGTCGATGACAGCGAGAAGTGCACTGAAGGGGCTTTTGTTCGTCGTGGACAGTGCGGCAATAAGCTCAGCTGCAGGCCTAGCAGAAGCAGCAGAATTCTTGCATGACATCCTGCTCGTCCTGCAGAAGCGGCATACCCAGAGTCGGAGCTCTAAGGGCCCGACATCAATACCTGTGCTGGTCGCAGCGAATAAGCAGGATGTATTCACTTCGTTACCTACGGCGATGGTGAAGAAGAAGTTGGAAGAGGAAATTGCCAAAGTGAGACAGAGCAAGAGTAAAGGCGTAGTAGACAGTGGCATCGACGTGGACGACAACCCTGGTGCAGACGATGAGCAAGATTGGCTTGGAGAATACGGATCCAGCGACTTCAGATTTTCGCAAATGGAGGAACATGGAATTGATATCAAGGTCATGGGAGGCAACGTGAAAGGCGAGGGAGATCAGGCTGGACATATCGATGGCTGGTGGGTCTGGGTCGGCGAGAACATCTAGGCCGTGTGCTCTCAACTTCGCGATACAACTACTGCCACGGAGTCGGAAAATACCCACCATCTTTCAGATCACCCAGGGATGCGCACCCGGCTGATCATCACACTCGGGGTTGGTTCGCTGGTCCGATGCAGAACTGAGATCAAAGGAGTCTAGGACAAGGAGCTTGTTTCAAGGTCGAGCCTTGTAAGCTAGGACTGCTCCAGATGGTGTGACAGCCCGTGCGACTCGGATAAAAGACATCGACAATGATGTATACTCCGCCACCTGAGAGTCTGCTGCTGAACATCACTAGGCTTGACATAGTCCAGATGGCACCATGTGCTCATGGCCGCCGACGCCGGACAGCACTGTTATCTCAGCACTGCGGATGAGCTTCGCAGTTGAAATCGCCAGCCAGCTTCTAGCGACCACAGCTGCATCTCTGATCGCGAGCGCGTCAATGCCAGGACTTGGTCCGTTCACATGCTAGCTGGCAGCTATGATTGGCTGGTTGTTTCAAATCAAGTGAATACTACCGAAAACGCCTAAAACAGCCATTATCTCTTGTAAGTCGCTTTGCGGCTACACAAACATTTTTAGCAACTCAATCTGCGTCCAATATCTCCACCTGTTTCCGACACTCAAGTCCACATCATGATGTCTGCCGAACCCCTCGTTGACACATACGCTAGGTACAAGAAGAGCACTTCGTGGCTGACTGAAAGGCTTGGCAAAGGAGTGCGGTATCAAGCTTCAGGCCTTGACTGATGTGAAAATAGAAAAGTCTCCACGGCAACGCTACTCACGTACAGTACAAGAATCATATAAAGTAATCAATCAAAGATTGAAATCCCTTTGGCCATCCTTCATGTGGTGCAGGACGTCATTGCAGGTCGCAAGCTCTGTTATCGCTTTTATATGACTTTTGCGAGTCAACATGATGCAGGTACCAAGCGACACAAGCATTTCAACAACATACTCGAGGAGATAGATGAAGACCTGAGGTGCGAGTACATTTCGATATCTCTGACATCCTGGATGGACATCTTGGTCGCACAATCCAAGAGAGCATCGATGCGATCGAACGCGTAAGGTCCGCCCGTCATGAAGCGATCAAAGTATATCAGCAGAGAGCTGCGAGCGGCAACGCTTACGTTTGAAACATGTCTGTGAGTCTCGTTATCAACAAGCTACTCGGCATACGAGACATGGTGCAGCGGAATCAGCACCAGCATGGAATAGAAGGCTGGATGTTTCGTGCGACCGACTGTCCGGACTCCAAAGCCGGCGTGTTCATTCCTCTAGACCTCATACCTGCCATCCCACTCCTTCCTATGCACGTTGCGCGTGCACAGCTAAAACAATTCATGTTCGATAGAGTACAGTACTGCAGTTGTAACCTCATCGCAATGTCTGCGGCACATCTTTACGATGCGACACCACTCTTTGGCTGCCCTCAAGAGCAATGGTCAGACATGGAATTGTTTCCCAGCAATCAACCGACTGCTTTTCTGCGACAAGGAGATGGGAGCATGATCTCGGCTGCGAAACCATTCAGCCTAGCTCTTGGGCTTCCCCTTCTCACATTGACCCGGTCTAAAACTGCCACGCCCGCGACTCCCACCGATTCAAAAGTGTCTTGAGCGAGCCATCATGGCACAGAGATGTGACACCATCCAGGACTCACGTAGTGCTGGCAGAAAGTCCAGAGGACGACTGATAGCCATCGATGTCCTTACGCAGCTGTTCTCCAACACGTTACAAAGTCTGGTATACAGAATCCCATCCTTGCCGCGCGATTTGAGTCGACAAAGAAGTCAAGTACAGCGCAGTCGCTTGAGGTCTTGATCGAGATCATCAACAACGAAGAGAGGTATTGGAACTTCAAGTACTGGTATATTTCACGAATCTCTGTGCAACTTGGCTGTCTAGCGGCCTGCACAACTACGAGATTCCTCGTGAATGTTCTTTGCTGGATGCCACATCTTGCTCGACGATCGCACGTAAACCATGACTTCGGTTTCCTCTTGCTTGAGAACTCGAAGCTCAACAGGCACGATAATCTTCTAGAATCTCTCTCTTATCGGAAGCCAGTGCGGCGTTGGCCTCGGGAGATTTGAAAAAGGAATTCGGCAACGCTATTATTGTCTAGCTATATAGTAAGGCGACCCACTAAGGCCGAAATTGTGGTGTTGCGAACCTATCAGATCTAATGATTCCGAGTAAGACCTCAGGGAAGGAGAAGCGATAGCAGAAGAGATGTATGTGGAATATCATTTTGAAGGAATGGGCATGGGTTTGTAGCTATCGAGCTGCTTGAGGACAGTGTGGGTCGGAGCAGACGCCACTACTGGGATGACTTCGTGCACTCAATTCATCAGACCCTATACCGGACCCTCAACAAACTGTGCTTGCATCCCTTCTCGATACCGCATATCTCATCCGGTCGGTTCGGGCGCCACTACCAGAGACGAGTACGTAGCGTAGAGACTGGCAGCATACGCTGATAGCACAGCCGAGTTCGTATCAGTGGGTATCGATACGAATGACTCTGTGTGCGTGGCGTTAGGTGGTCCATTGCTCGTTAAGTTGGCAGTTACTGGCTTGATGCCTTGTGCAATATCGACGCCGCTGATCGCTCTTTTGAAGAATGTGAGCGATGGTCCAGGTTGCTGGTGGCATTGTTGAATTAGCGATTTCAGAAATTGTCATTAGGAAAGACTCACGTAGAAGGGAATTGTGTGGCCAGACTCATAGATGCGAATGAAGCTAAAATTCCCATATTCACGTACTTCGCCAGCCTCGATATTGGCTTCGGACCACACGAACGGCTCGTAACCAGCCGCATTGAATTCCTTGGAGTATGTGTAGTTCATTGCAAGGCTGACTTTCTCTCCACCGAACCAGTTGCAGATGTAGTCAGCATCACCGTACGGGAGGACAACGCGCACGCCGCTATCCAGTATACTCTCCAGATCCTTTTTGAAATTAGGATAGATGAAGTCTCCGGTTTCCTGAAACTGCCCGTAGATGTCGCCGCTGGCCTCGGTGTAGTTCAGACTGACCCCGATAGCATTCTGCACGTGAGCTTGGTTCAAGTAAGCATCCATGGAAACAAAATCTGGTGTCGGATCATTTGAAGGGTGTCTGATATCGTATGCACCCCGGTCACCTATTCCGTAGTACAACGATTCCACACCGTCTCGACAGATGTCGCCTGCTTCCGTGCAGATTGCTGCATAAAAGCTATTAGCCAAGTGATCACGATTGACGTAGAAAGGGCACTGACCGGCAATATTTGGGAACTGAGCAGCAAGATTCGTGATCTTTCCGCCGACATAGCCCCCGGGAAGGTCTTGTGCAGCTTGTATACAGGTGTCGATCTGGTCTAAGCACCCGTATAAGGGATACGTAGCCATTAGCTTGGCTGCCATGTAAACAGATTCATTATAAAGCTTGATGCCACTGCGGGTGTGATCAGCACGAAGCTTTCCGGCTCAAAAGTGCTGTTCGTGCATACGTACTAGCTGTTATTTAATGCGAACTCCGGATAGCTCAGAACTTGATAGCGCTCGTCGATGATGCCGTTAATGATCCCGAGAGACTTGAAGCTCATCTCGTATCCAGGCAAGCTTCCGTTCTTGATCTTCACGTTCTGGCTGTAGAAGAAGTTGAAGAATGCTGGCCCATAATGCCCTCCGTAAGATTCTGTCCAGAGATTGAAAGTCTTCGGTGTGGTCGCCCGATTTCCCGCCAGCTGTGGTAGACCCGATAAGAACCCTTGCAGAACGTGCCACGCGGCAGTCGCTGCTAGGTCCGTGGTGTCGATCTCACCCACATTGAGAGGATCTAGCAGAGGCCATGTACCAATACCTTCGGTAAGGTTGAGCTGCTCTGCCTGTGTCAAGTTGATATAAGACCCAGCGTAACCAGGTTGGGCACCTTCGCGAACGCCTTGATTCGAAAAGCCGACACCAACCGGCTGGCTGAGGAATAACATGTTCGAAACGTTGCTCCAGCTGTGAGGATTGACAAAAGTCTCGAGATCTTCATTAATTCTACAAGGTCCGAGCTCCTGCAAAGGCGAAGCAGAACATCAGCACATAGACTCTTCGCATCGACAAAGGTTGAATATTGAATCCGCATACCGTGAACAAGCCGATCAATGAGTCCGAGCCAGGCCCACCATTCAGCCAAAGAGTGAAGTCATCGTTGGCGGGATCTCGCCGACTTTCGAAGAACCAGAAAAAGACATGTCTGGTGTGCAGAAATTAGCTTTTACTCAACAACCCTCATCAACACAGATGAATGCCGGCTTCAGCTTGCTAAGGGCGAGCCCAACTATTGGGTTTCAGTAAAGGTGTTATCATGGAGTTTCTTTCGCTCTTCTTGCTGTCCCAAAACTTCAATGTGTTGGGCAAACCATCATGGTCAAGGTACATACACATTTGGCGCTAGATCGATGTAGCCGGAATAGCTACCGACACCTGGTGTGGTCTCGCACACGCCATGTTCGCCGGGCTTCTTGTATCGAATCGTGACTCCGGTCGGCGTCTTGATGGTGGTAACGTTGGTAGCAGATTTCGGGAAGTATTGTCGTTTGACGTTGGGTATCTTGCTACTGCGTTGGAAGCTAGATCCCAGCGATGCTGCACAGTACTGCAGGCAAAGCAGTAGAATTGTCACTGTGAAAAGACGTGAAATGCCTGCCATGGTGTGATCTCAAGCAGGAAGGCTTGATACGCGAAGTAGAGATGAAGAAGTCAGGCCTAGAAGAACGATCAGAATTGGTCAGTGGCACCGCAGCCTATATTAGTAGATCGTGGCCTGCAACTACAGGAGGTGCGCGTTGGGTAGATCCTGATGGGAATTCTAAACGAGTGCATATGGTTGGTTGAGAGGTCCTGTTTGAGGCTTAAAAAGTCCGATTTGATCTTGCGTGGCACAGCATGTGCTGTGATCTGGGATCTGGGATCAAGTGTTGCGGTCGAATGGTGCGAGCAAGACTCAACACGGCTCGCTGCCCCACGCGGCAGTGCCAGCAAACGCTCAACTCACATGGGTCGAGACTCCGTGGTGCACAGGAAGAAGAGCCGACGCCGCAAAGGCTGCCTGCGGCACAATTGGAACAATGGCAGGCTGAGAGATCGGCTTGGCCCCTTGTGCTCAGCACCAGGATAGCACAGTGTGCCGCGTTGGAAAGGGCATGACTTTGCTTTCAGAGTACACTGCCTTTGCCCATGGCCAGGAATGTCTCAGCAACGCATCGTAGGACAGTATCAGATGTCTTCCACCTCATCGAAGCCAAGTCATGATGAGCGCCATGCAGAACGCCAGCAAAGCTTGTAGAATGTCTTGTTGCGCGACGGGCGAGACCTGCGAGTCGATGTCTGGCGCGGCAGAGCGTGATCCTGACTTGAACGCGATGGCAAGGCTCCGATGATCCGAGTGGCTGTAGACGCGCGATGACGGATGAGAAGAGTATGTATGATAGGGAGGAGGAAGTTGGTAGCGACAAAAAAGAATCCTCGAACGCCATGCCAAGAGATCTGTCGGCTCATCTTCGGAAGCTCTCTGTGTTACTGTGCTAGCATTACCATGATTCTGCCAGAAGACTGCAGCTTTTGCTGACGCTTGATGCCATGATTCCAATCTCAGAGCATAACGTAGTCCTGAAGTCGTATAGGACCCATCACAAGCATTGCTGATAACGAAGTGATGGAGCAATAGCCGATATAGTCACATAGCACAAAAACACTTCTCACGCCGCACATGGCTTGATCTGTCATTCGACGTACGTTATGTTACTACTACTGCAAGTGATGCGGTACGCTCTCGGCCTGAAACATACAGAGGTCCTGCTTCACTCTCAGGCACAACTCTGCTGTCTTCCTCATCCACTAGCCCAGCAGCCCTCGTCCACGAGTCCCACTCTGAGCAGCTGACGGAAGGGCTTGCGGAATGTCGAACTCTGACACACCATCAAGCACAGCCGTTCCTTTCCGAGGGACCTTCAGGTCGACACTGAAGTCTCTGACAAATGTTGTGATGGGCTTCGCGGCTCCAGCAGAATATGCTGCCATGTTTGATCTCGAGGCCATGGAGACCATTCAGAGACCAAATCAAAAATTTCCTGATGGGTCCGTCAAGGAATAGCACCTCCAGGTTGTTGCGGCGATCGATGGGCGCGCAATGCGAACGGTCGAGGTGAGTGTTATTGAAACGCAACAGATGCACAGGAAACAGATCACCTCTAAGCTCCTGCAGCCAGCTGTTTCCAAGGAGTCCAAGCCATTTATCCCTCGCAAGGCGCACAGGAAATCTCGACGGAGGCTGCGAATCATGCAAGCAACGAAGAATCAAGGCATGCCTTCGTTCAAGGTTGGCAATGATTGCCGAAGCCGCGAGGTAGTCTCCAGTCCAGGAAGACAATAGCTAATACCGTGAAGTGTGACGAGGTGAATCCTGCTTGTGCCAAGTGCCAAGGCAACGGTGACACCTGCATCTGTCCCAAATTCTTCCATGTGTTGATCAATGGCCAAATTAGGACACAACGTATTCGCTTCAGCGAAGCTCGCATGAGTAAACGCTAGCTTTCAGCGTCAAGCCATCGACCATGGTCATATTTCAGAGCCTGCGACTCAATTTTCCTCCTTCGAGCCCGATATTTAGGAACAATCGCATGTATAACCACAGCAGTCCAATTCTTCGACCATGTCGTACGAAGGTGGCTACATCGACCCAAATTTTCCCAACCCCGTTGGACCCAACGATGCCACAATCATCATATACGGCTACACACCGTCCTCCTTAGTGGGAGTACTCGGCGTCGTGCTCTTCGCCATAGCCACCGTTGCACATCTTTACCTGCTCATACGACATCGAACCTGGTACTTCACACCAATGATGGTCGGGACCGCCATGGAGGTAGTAGGCTATGTCTTTCGCCTTCTTTCCAGTCAACAGGATCCATACTCCGTGCCTTGGTTTGTGGTCCAGTACTTCTTCATCGTTATCGCCCCGGTGTTCTTCAGTGCGGCGATCTACACAATCGTCTCGATCATGATCAACATATATGGCCACAATCACGCCCCATTACCACCAAAAGCGATCTTGGCCACATTCATCGCCTGCGATGTGGTCGCGACCATCGTCCAAATCGCAGGCGCTGCATTGGTTGGCGTTTCATATTCGAACCGGAAGAATCCGACAGCATACAACTACATCCTGCTTGCTGGACTGGCATTCCAGGTGTTGTCTTTTGCTGTGTTTCTCGTGGTCCTGGCTTGGACCTTATCGAAAGCAAGAAACAGTCCCAGGTCGATCGATAAAGGTTTCATCATGAGCGTGATCGTAGCAACGATTGTAGTCTATCTTAGAACTTGTTTCCGTCTGGCAGAAACGGCCGAAGGGTTGATGCAGCATTTGTCGACGCATGAGGTGTTTTTCGGTTGTCTAGAATTCGCGCCCATCGTGGTCGCAGTATTGGTCTTTACTTACTGGCACCCTGGTCGATGGCTTCGTGGAGGCACGTCCAGTCAGCGCGCTGAGAAGCCCAGAACACAGGGTTGAGTTCCACAGCATTAGCTTACTAGATGATATCTTCAGATACTGTCCGTAGAGTCTTCCAAAGGTCATTGGCGGTAGAAATAGCTGCAGCTGCTGGAAATGGAAGCAGCGCAGTAATAGCTGGATTTCTTATCTCAGATAGATAAGCAACAATTGCAGTGCATTTCGCTTTCACTCTTGGCGTGAGCCACCACTGATCGACCTGTCGTAAAGTTCCGAGCCAGTAAGCCAGAAGAAGCGAAGCAATCGGATCCTGTCGCAAGAGCAGAGCCCTCAAGTTTCCGTAGCATCGTCCCAAGTAGGCAAAGAGTGTTGCGAAGTTTCCTGGGTTGGGCTGCAGTCGCAATATCGGCGTTAGAGTCCTAACGAATCTTGTGGTAAGGATTATTATCCGCAGTTGAGTCGTCATTGAGACTGCAGAGATCGACAAAGGCTACCGGCAGCCCACTCACACCGTCCCTCATGTCTGTGAAAGTGCCATCCTGATCATCAGTACTGAGAAATATCGGAAGCCATCTCGATGATGGATCAGAAGCGCCCGGGAAGAGCCAGTAGAGACTGCCAAAGCCACCTACCGCGTTCATTGGAGCGAATTCATACTCAGGTGCTGGGGTTACACCTTCGTCCAATGAGAAAGTATACATCACGGCGAGGAAAATTGCGGCAACGATTGCATCGAAGCTCTCTTGGCACCTGCCGGGCTGGAGAGTACTCAAATTCTCGCGATGAAGTTGTAGCCCGTTCTGCCAATGTTTTGCTTCGCGTAACGTAGAGTTGACCATTCCCAGATGTCTTTGATGTGCACATGAGATCTTCGCCGTTAGTCAGAAGCTTGTGTTGAGATATTACGCGAACTTACCGCGAGAATCATATGCATGAGGTAAGGATGATCCCATGCTTCTCTCATCACATGAAATTGCATGACCTTGCTGGTGGTTGCACAGCCCAAAGTGCAGGAAGTTATGGCTTGGAAATGCTGAAGGGCCCGAACACATATTGGCTCTGGTTCCCTTTGAAAAAGCGAGGAGGCTTGATCACGCAGTACATGACCGAGGTCTTTTTGCAACATTGCCACAGCCATACCATGCGTGCTCGGACAAAGTGGTGGCGTTGTGCTCTGCGGAGTATTCACCAATGATGAGCTTTTCGATGTTACTGAGGAACGCTCTCCATAGACACATTCTTCACTGAGTCTGGCGCATCTCGAGCATGTTGGTGCCACCTCATCGCACTACCATCTATCAGCACATTATTCTGCTGTAAGTGACTGCTGATTGACCTTGACTCTTCGCCCCTTGCATGATCGACAGCCTCCACGAGACTTCGTGTGAGCTTTACGTGGAGTAAAGGGCTCCGGCAGAGGCGGAAGCTGATGTCTCGAGGATTTCTTCAACTGGACTGGGAAGACTGATTGAAAGGGTTCGGTGGCCTGATCAGAAGCCATCGTCCATGTTCAGATGGTATCGTTGCGCTCCACCCTGGCCAGGCGCAGACTGAACACTCCAGATCTAGGTGTGAGGACCTTACTGTGCTGTGACTGGGTAACAATGTTGGGCGAATATGTATCGACGGAATGCTGCTGCTTCATGGCGAAGATCGAGCCTTTCATTGAGCTGAGCTCAGCACATTGAAGAGGGTAGAGTTGTGATAATCTGAAGCGAAAGCGAGGTGCCAAGCTGGTGCCCGGCCCGGTAGGCGTGGAGGCAGCCCATGGTATCCTCCAGTCAAGGACATGTCAATGTCTCCATCAAGTCGACGTGGTCCAGAATGATAACGGTGACATCTGAATGGGTTGGCAATCATGCCTTGGTGCAGCCTCCATGATGAGTTTGCCCTTCGATGTTTCCGGATATGCCGCTTCGCCCGGTGTTTCCAGTCCACAAGAAGAGCACTTCGTTTTTCGTGGGAGAGCTAGTTCTATGTAGCCGATAAATGAATGCGTGCCGCTCTCGCTCATCGGAAAGTCATCCTTGCAAGTCCACAACCCATCCGTACATATGTATTCCGGGTAAATACTCAAATAGCACACATTGGCATAGCAATTACTCGGATAGCAAGAGGCTTACTTAGATAGCATACATTGGCATAGAAATTACTTGGATAGCATACATTGGTATAGCAATTACTCGGATAGAAAGAGGCCTACCTATAGCGACGACAGATAGCCTACCTATAGCGACGATAGCCTACCTATAGCGACGACAGCCTACCTATAGCGACGACAGATAGCCTGCCTACAGCGACGATAGCCTACCTATAGCGACGATAGCCTACCTACACCGACGACAGCCTACCTATAGCGACGAAAGCCTACCTATAGTAACGACAGCCTACCTATAGCGACGACAGCCTACCTACGATAGCCTACCTACACCGACGACAGCCTGCCTACAACGGATGTTAATGTTTCTACTTATAGGTATTCGGGTATCCTTAGATGTATTATTCTAGGGAGGTAGTGTACAGTTTGCTATCTAAGTAATTGCTATGCCAATGTACGTGCCAATGCCAATCCGTTGCTATCCGAGTAATTGCTATGCCAATGTGTGCTATTTGAGTATTTACCCGATATGTATTCTAACGCATCCAACCTGGTTGTTCTGGGATACGGCACCTCCAAAGACCTGCGACATTCCCTTAGCGTCCGCGCTTGTACAGCCAATGAAGACAATCAGGACGCCCTACAACGTGTCCCGTCTTCCGCCCTGCCATGTTCTTCTTCCCGCGACGCTACGTCTGCCGTGAGACACGGCTCGGACGAACATTTCTTAGACCCCAGACTGCAAGCACCAATAAATCATGGGTTTGAGGGTCAAGACACGGCAGAGCGCGGCAGCGGCAACATGGATTGTTTTGCAGCGAGATGTCTGAGATGATGACGAGGAGAGGGGAGGAAAGCCGAAGTAGGCCTGAAAGTTGTGGGCGTTGTTCCAAAGGTGTGCATGAGGCATGGCCAAATAATGTATGTTTCGATGTCATTCTTGTAAGCTTCGTGGCAGTCTAGAGAGACCTATGGCTTGTGGTCGTAGACGAGCTTGACGCGGAGGACATCTTTGCCCTTCCTGGAAACGACGCGTCGAACGTGTCTCCGCAGACCATCGACCTCAGCAAAGCCCCAAACTTGGTCTGCAACCCAACCATTCTGCTGGCTCTCGGTGTGGCTCATAATGACATCGCCGTCCAGGCACTCCTGAGCCCAGCCCTCCTTGAGGAAGTCATCTTCGGCAATGTCCGCGACCTTAACGTACCTACATTTCAATGGTCAGCAGAGGCTCAGGAGTGAGCTCAAATGGCGACCGACTTGTTCCATCCCTTGACCTTGCCCCAGTACTGAATGTCACGTTCGCCCCACTCGCCACTCAAGATTCTCTCCTCGAGCTGTACCACACCACCCGTAGAGATTTGTTCCTGGTCGAGATGGATCCCGTCGCCCTCCTCGTATTGCTTGAGCTTGATCTCGACGGCACTGTAGTTTGCTGCTTGTCGTACCAGCCACGGAAGGCCCTGCTGCTTGAGCATGTCGGCTGTGCTATCGGAAACCTTCTTGTTCATGTCATAGTTCGCTGTCATGTTATGGACATTGATCTCTGGTGGGGCGGCCATGTCGGTCTATGTGGATGCGTGTATGTGCTGTGTGCTGTGTCTGGGGTGGGAGGAGCTGGGGAGCAACAGGTCCAGAGTCCAGAAGCAGCTGCGTCTATAAGAATGTCGCCATGCTACCTAGTAAGCGCGTGGTTCAATTTGGCGCCAATGGAAAGCAGACCACCGAGGCTCTGGGATCTGGCAAGGGAATTACCGAAGAGCTGCGCACGGAATCAGTAACAAGACCGACAGCCTGAACGCCCGTTCGCAGCATGATTTGTGCACCAGCGAAAGCCTAGAGGGAGGAATTGCCTTATGTGGTGCCTGACGATCATCGTGACCACCGAGGTTCTCTAGAACAAGCATCGCCCATTGGCTTCGTCAATAGTGACCGAAGTTGACCACACTCAAAAGGGCCGGCAGCGTGAGGGGCGAAGCAGAGCGAGGTCCAAAGCTCGTTCGTGCAGTCGTAAACAAGCTCAAGTCGGCCACAAACGGCTCGGTGTCTGTAGATTCGTAGAGAACTTGGAAAGAGGACTATTCATGCTATGTACAAGCCCGCTCATCGGTCAATCAGTCAATGCGATGCAATAATGCTCGTGCGTTGTGTTGCGATATATGATCAGGAAGAGGCTTTCATCTGCCCACATGCACTGCATGTCCACCACTTATGTTCCATGAAAGCGCCGCACCCAAAGCAATTCCAACCCAGGCTGCCATTTGGATCTGGTGGCTTCACAGGGAAGCGATCAGTAGAAGACATGGGCTCGGCCTTGAGCCTTCGGGTCGGGGATACTTTCGATCGCCTGTCGTGACCACCTTTTGTTCGTGCGTTGACCATGACCGATTGTGGCCTCTCCACGCCGCAGGCATCGCAGGCTAGGAACTGAAGCGGGTTGATGCAAGTACAAATTTCACAGCTCCATTGATCGCTTGGCGTGTCGTCCTCGCCACTCGGAAAAGTTGTGAACGTGGATGGCAATGCTTGAACTTCGACATCGTCACTCTTTGCCTTGACTGTGGCGGCTTCCCGTCTACTTGACGAGGCCTTCGGACTGAGATTGGCGTCAAGCTGTTTGCGCTTCGTTGATGTCGTATCGGTCGACGATGGCGGCTTCGAGGCCAGAGGAACTGGAGGTGCAGATCTTCTCTGGTCACCTTTCGAAGGTGCTTTCTGCTCCGCTGGTAGATAGGGAGTCGCAAGTCTAGTGCTTTCTTCCATTGCCCATTTCAGCTGATCCTCCTCACTAGGGCGGCCATGTCGGTCATTGGAGGGCAGATTCATGCCAGCATTGTAAAGTCCATTTTCAGGACTCCACTCGAGACCGCCGCTGCCAGGTTTCTCCATGAATGTACCGTTCAGCTTCTGCTCTTCCTCCTCTTCCATCAGCTCGTAAAGCGCCTGTGCGATGGCTCTGTTATTAGCGTCATCCTCCTCAGCCTTTGTCTTGAAGGTATTATTTGACGATTGCTCTGACAGCTTGCTAGCATCTGATCGCCCTGAGGCACATCCCTTGCTGATGGTGTTGCGTCGAGTGATCTGGTCGGCAATGACTTTGCGCACATCGCTACCAAATTGCTGTATTGCCCTCCCGCCAAGTCTCTGTCCAGAGCCTTGCATTAGCGTGCCTTGAGCCTTTCGCGTTTCTGCTGATTCACGAGCAAGCCGCCGTAAGTCGTGAGGTGGCAAAGCACGATTGTGAGCATAGCCACCAAGGCGCTGACCTGATCCCAAGAATCCCTCGCCAGTGTAGCCTTTTCGCATCAACGTCTCAGCCTCGTCACGAAGCTCGTCCCATAGCTTGTGGAAATTGCTGTCATGCTCGCCCCAGACGTTGTGCGAGAGCTCATGCAGTAAGGTGTCAAGGATTTCCTCGGTAGGCAGGAAAAGATCTGGAGTGTGGTGGTAGCGAAGACGGAGGCAGATCTTGTAACCTCTGTTGATATTGAGGCCGAGTAGGTTTTGCTCTGGAGGAAGAAATTCTGCCAGCACCTGCACTCGCCAGCCTCGCTTCCGCATGATTGGCTTCACCATTGAGGCGACTTTACGCAATATCGCGAGGGCAGCATCTCCGCGTTGCAAGCCAGCCAGATGTTCGTATGTGGTAAAGAGCGGTTCCTGCTCCTTGAGCTGTGCCGCAGATGATCGCTGAACGCCACTCGGGCCACCGTTCGAGGCGTGTCGGTTGCGTGCAGTGTAGCCAGCTGGAGGTGCTGGAGGCTGCCAGCCGGACATGGCTCTCTTGGTATACCTGTATTCACTGAGTGCTTCACTGATCTCCGGTTTGCTCCGGTTTTCACATTCATGCGTGAGCTACGGCGAGCGTTCTTGCGGCGATGATAGTGAAGACATTTTGTGCAGCTCAGTTGATGTTACGGATGGGACATGGTGGAGGGACGCGTAGACAGAGAAGCCTGAGACTTGGAATATTCTACAAAGCAGCATGCTACACACAAGCGGCCACAGTCCATAGCTTCGACGATGCTCGATGCTCGATGCTCGATGCTCGATGCTCGATGCTCCCACAGTCTTCACAATGCTCACGAGCATGTTGAGGCAGAAGCAAGCACTGGAAGCCTCCAGCTGTTTGGCCATGCTGGAGTTCGAGGTGTAGTTCCGCTGCTTTGCATGAGATCATGCCGAGGTTAGAATATCCGAGGGTCTTGGCAGCGTACCCCTCTTTGCTCACCTCGCTCTTGGTTCATGCCTATGCCTCAAATGCCACGCTCAGTGTTGCACATGACCGAAGTCTGCCCAGTCACATGACTTCTTAGCCGAGGTCTGCCCAGTCACGTGACTGCAGAATTTTCTCAGCTATATCTTAATGGTATTAGATAGAGACATAGAACAATCCAATCTAATAGTTTAAGCGCTCGACAATATAGTATTATATAAGTAATCTACTACGCTAAGCGTAATAGTTATGAGCCCGGATTTTCCGTAGTATTAGAGACTTCCTTAGCAAGAAAACAAGACAACCAAGAAAACTATCGAATCGATAGTATTAAACTATAAGTCTATAGGTCTATAGCGTTAGTAATAGCCTATATAGTAGTAACTCCTCGCCTTAGTAGAAAGCTCATTATCCTCTATAGACCTAATGAATAGGACCGCTAGATTAAGTAGACCAAGACTCATCTTACTAGGTATGAGACCTAGATCTACGTAGACCCGTATATAGATACTCCTAATAAGCCTATTTAACTAGTCTTTATAACTATGGATCGTAATAGGCTTATACTAGATACTACATACTAGTTAGGGGTCAAGATTAGGAAGGAAATTCATGACACGGAGTAGAGCGAGTTCAATAGGTTTAGGATAGGTCGTAGCAAGACAATTATATATCTAGTAGAGGTAGTTAATGTCTACTACTATTTAGACATTACTAATAGTAGACCTAATATAAGGATGCCATCTCTACGACTAATCCTTACTCGCCTAAAGGACAAGCTAGTACCTAACACTTAGTAGTAGAGAACTACTATTAATAGGGACCTATATCGCCTTATCGCTTCGAGATAGGTAAAGGACCTAGAGCAATGATGTAAGGAATGGCTAGACTTGTATAAGATTATACAACGTACAAAGTACAATGAACTAGATAATATAACGGTACACTTCTATATAGTAGTAGCTAATGTAGACGAAACCTACGGTAAGGGGCTCTATATAATGTACTAAGTATCCCCTAATTCTAACTACTTTTATTAGCTAGTTAGTATAGTACGCGAGTACGCCCGAAACATGCCTAGTACTACTAAGCGAGGGTCCTTATTTGGTATTGTCTATAAGGTAGACTTAGGTAAAGCCAATACTGCCCTATAGGCTACTAATAATAGTAAGGGGAAGCGCCCTACTAGTAGCAAGCGAGGCAAGTTATGTACTAAGCTTACTAGTGTCGGTAAAAAGAAGGCCTATAAGAGCCGTAGCAAATGCACTATTATTAATCATATACTACGTAAGAAGGTTAATAAGAAGGATAAGGACAATAAGTAGCGTAGCAAGATAGTCTTCTTTAAAGGCTATCTACGCAAGAACAAGAAGTTTTGCTAATAGCAAGCTAAGACCTTTAAGGATCTACTCGCTATTAAGATTGAGTAGTAGTATTATAGCGATAGCATAGACGACGATGCTAGGACTAGCAATGGATTAAACAAGCTATTAATAGCTTGTTTCTTTGACCGCTCTACTACTAGACTACCGCCAACTATCTATCTAGTTATGGCTATATCTAAGAAGAAGTAGTATCTATTTGATACTCTAATGTACGACGGTAGATCTAACTATTACATCATCAATTACCCTAGCCGCTTTAACTTCTAACCTCTCATTCTACTAGTATATTTAACTATAGTAACTAGTACTAGATACAACAAGGTTGTCGCTATCGGAACAGTAGCATTTATAGTGAAATCTACTAGTAGTAGGCTACTAGAGATTAAACTAAAGGAATACTTATACATACCTAACTTCTATACTAATATTGTAGGAGGCACACTATTCTACAATCGTAGGTTTAGGTATTAGGAAGTTAATGATGTCCTATACAACCTATAACACAAACCCCTAGTCAAATTCATTAGACTAGATAATAGAATGCTATACTTTGATATTACGAGCGAAGTCGACGACATACTACTACTACACGAATAGCCTATTAACTTAGATAACAAGCCGCGGAAATACCCCTTCTAACTAGAAGACCTATACCTATTATTATACGTAACCGCACGCCGCTCTACACGCCTACTACTACTAAGGTAGCTTATACTTAAGCGAATACACGAGGTATTTAGACACCTAGGTATAGAAAGAGCTAAAGAACTAGTTAACAAGGTTAATAGAATAAAGCGAGATTATACATAGGACAATGAGGTACCTAGAATACTACTATGTCTAGTATGCGTACAAGCAAAGGGTAAGAGGCTTATCTTACGTAGACTAAGGAGGCATAACGTGTCAATTCTCACTCCCTACGGACATATTGCTACTAATCTAATAGAGCTAGATCTAGCCTATAATAGTAACAAGTACCTATTTCATGTATATGACTTGAATACTAGCCTTCACTTTATATAGACAATTACTAATAGAGATGAATTAACCCTACTTAGCTACTAGAACTAGTTAGTAACCTTTGCAAGAAGCATTAGTAGAGACATTATCTGTCTATTATTAGATAATAAGAAGTTAGTCAAAGGCCTTCGATTTAGGACATATCTACGCAATAACCATACTACTTAGAGACTAATAGTACCATATACGTCTAAGTAGGATCTAGTAGAGCGAGTAGGTCGTACGATCATTAAGGTTGCAAGGGTACTTATAATACATGCTAGATTTCTACACAACCTATAGCTAGAGGTAGTACATATAGTAGCCTTCATTATTAATAGGTTACTAAGAGCACGATTAACTAACTCTACAATACGCATACCGTACGAAATCGCTACTAGACACAAGCCTAATATAGCACACGTCTATTAGTTTAGGGCACGAGCCTACTTACTAATCTATGGTACTAAGACTAATAATAATCCTTCTAAGAAGCGTAAGCGGAAGGATATCCTACTAAGGACCATGAAGGTTGCCTTACGTACGCACATTAGATACCTATGTAGATATAAAGGATACTCGATCTACCGGATCTAGGTACCGTTACGCAAGATAGTAATCCGTACGAGAGACGTTGTGTTTAATAAGTCTAAGTTCTATAGCGGGTATAACATTAATCTTAGTATCAATCTAACTAATATAGAGCTAGTAGAATATAGTAATCTCGAAGAAGCACAAGTACCTACCTCTATGTACCAATTCGATGAGCTTTAAGAAGCATATAATATCCCTCTAGATTTTGTACGATTTGGAACTAAGGGGGTAGATACACTAATAGGACCTAGTTAACTACTAATGGTTAACACTGCAAGGCTAGTAGGAAGTCTTATGTTAGAAGGACTACTAAATGAAACACTACCATTACCTACTAAGCTATAGCTCGTAAGTGTAAACAAAAGGCTATAGATGGATTCTATAGGAGTAAGAATACCGGAGCCTAAACCATCTAATTACCCGCTACTATTTAGAAAACGACTAACATACTAGTAACTAACCTTTCCGGTTAACCCGATTAGTACACTAATACCTCTTAACAATGTAATTAATGGACTAGTTCAACTAGGGGGACGTGTAGATAACATAGACATAAACCTTCTACGAGTAGAGCTTACTAAGTCGGCAATGCTACTTAAAGAAGTAGATGTTTATCGTTACTTACTAAATATAGGAGGATCGCATTTTAATGTTATAGGACTAAACAAACGATAGCGGTTAGTAGCGATCTACTAACATAGGTAGCTCGTAGAGTACCTTCTATTATTCAATAGCTTATGTATAGTAGCTAAGCATAAAGCACGACTAGTAGCGCTAACAAACATAGCACTATTAGTAGCGCCGATAGCGGATGCCGCACTATTACTTCTATATGCCGCCGACAATCCGATCCTTACTCCGAAGATATTAGACCTTCTAACTAAGCCTCGTAACTAGCGTTAAGTAATAAAGAGCAAGTACAAGGATTATTAGATACACGTAGCAAGAGTTGAGTTTAATAAGGTACTAGATATAGGTATATTTGAGTAGGTAGACATAGACATATTAGTAAGCAAGCCTAACCTACTACCTCTTACCTAGGTATTTAAGTACAAAGGTAACGTAGATAGGCGACTAGTCAAGTTTAAGGCACGAGTCTGCGCAAGAGGCGACCTATAGAAGAATACTTACTTAGATACCTACGTATCTATACTTGCTATACGGGTATTTAGGGCACTAATGTCAATTGTAGTAAAGTTTGACCTAGAAGCTAAGCAAATAGATGCTATCAATACATTCCTCAATGTAACCTTGCCTTACACCCTATACCTTAGACCCCCTAATAGCTTTGAGCGCAAAGGGAAGGCATTTAGGCTAATATAGGCACTCTACGGATTATAGGAGTTACTACGGTTATAGTATAACCACTTTACTACTACTCTAGAGAAAATTGGCATGCTTCTAGTAGACAATGTAGACTGCCTATACATAGGTGTAGACAAGCACGTATTTATCTTCTTCTATGTAGATAATATTGTACTACTATACTATTATTAATATAAGCAGAAAGCGATAAACATTAAGTAGCAACTAATAGAAGAATATAAGCTTAATAACCTTAGCAAGCTATCCTAGTTTCTTAGCATAGAAGTCAAGCGTAACCGTAGTACTAAGTAGCTTTAGCTATTATAGAAGGCCTATGTTAAGAAGATAGGTTAGCGCTATAGCATTAATAGTAGCACTAGTAGAAGAACTAAGGGACTACTTCTAACTAGATATAAGCCTTATGAGAAGCTAACTAACGGTTAAGTATACCTAAATTTAGCCTCAATCTTAGCTTATCAAAGCCGTATTGGATTACTGAATTTCGTAGTAGTATAGACAAGACCTAACATTGCTAAGGCAGTGTCACTACTATCAAAAGCCCTACAGAACCTAAGGAAATGTGACATTATAGCTACTAAATGGTGTATCAAATACCTCCTATAGACTAGGGATCTTTGCCTAGAATATAATAACAATAGACTAGTAGTTACTACTTATTTAAGCCATTAGCTTCTTGAATTTTACGGTGCTTCTAATGCATCCTATAGTAACTACAAGGGCACAAGGCAATCATTAGAAGGCTAGATGTTTAGCCTGTTTAATGGACTAGTCGACTAGAAGGTAGCACGATAGTCTACTATAACCAAATTAACCATAGGAGCAGAGCTACTTGTAGCATTACATATAGGCTTAGAGATGATCTAGTAGAAGCGATTCTTTGCTAGCATTAGCCTTATACTAGATCAGAAGCCTACCCTGTACTATGATAACATATAGACCATCCGCATTGTTAAGGCTAATACTAGCAAGCTAGACACTAAGCTTAGGTATATAGATATACACTAATACTAGCTTCGATAGGAACACGAAGTAGGCCGTATTCAATGCGAATACCTAGCAATATAGGACATGCTAGTAGACGGAATGACTAAGATATACGGTCCATAGAACTAATAGAGGTTCATTTAGTAACTTAGGCTAAGTAGACTACCTACTTAGCTACCGAGCTAAGTCGATTGAGCCCTATTCTATTAAATAGCGCTAGAAGAAGTAACTAACACGATAACGAGGGCCAATTAGAGCGTACGGTACTTTCCGCTCTCAACCTTACCTACTACTACCTAGTACAATAGACCCCTACCACTACCTACTCAATGTAGGGCAACCTCACTATCGCCTATATTATTACTTTGCAACTCACTTTAGCTAATCAAAAGCCCGCGGAGGTCGTTAGTAATGCTTATAATAGTAAAGTAGTTATAATTAGAGGTAGTATCTCTACTTATACTATAGATCCTAACTAAGCAAATACCTATCTACTAAATGTACACTTACCTAATCCTTTACTTATCTAATTAGATACTACCTATACGGACCTACTAATAACCGATAGTACACTATAAAAGGCTATAGTTTAGAATTGAACCCGATACTATAGATCCTATTAGTTGGATTAGTAACATGTATTATTCAAGCTTTAACTATAATAAGAAGGCAATAGCATTCTAGAAATGGAAGCGACACATAAAAGTGTACATGTAGTCTAGATTGTGTAACGATATCTACTAGGGTACTTAGGGTATAAAACAAGACTCTCTCTTTATATAGTTTAAACTAATTTCTATCTATTACTAAAAAATGGTAGCGAACAATTAGAGACGAAGGGAAAACAGTTAGGAAGGGGGGGAGGACGAATGGAAAGCACTATATACTAGGGTAGAAGAGGTACTAAAGGCGGAAGATAGGAAAACCCCTAAGAGGGCATATAAGAAAATGATCTTAGAACTCCTTAGAGGACTAAAAGCAGTCTACAACTAGGCAAGCTACATAATTACGAAGATAGCTAATATAGTCGTAGCAAAGATTACAAAGAAACAATAAGAAATAGGCCCAAACCACCGCACCTAGGCGGTAGTAGCTAGTTAGGAGGCGCCAAAACCCCCGAGGACAGTAGTTAGAGTCTATATCATAGACCTATAGGAGCAAAAGGAAATCTAAGGACTCTTAGGGAAAGAGATTATAGAAAGAATTGTAGTTAAGGAGGTTATTAGGGCTAGGAACGAAGGGAAAGGGGTAATCAAGCTATTTATAGCCTAGGAGTAGGACAAAAAGAAGCTAGAAACACAAAAAGAATAGACAACCAAGATAGGGAAAACTATAAAGGTCTCCTAATAGTAGTTCACGATTATAGCCTATAGCATAACAAGGAGCTTTAAGGAAGAATAGGATATCGGGAACCTATAGAGACAAAACCAAGCTACATGCCTAGGCCTAAAGATCATAAAGGTAGTATAGATTAAAAGGAAAATCGAAGAGACTAAGAAGCAGTCCTCCCTAATCATCTAGGTAGGGAGTGTAGAGCAAGCTAACATAGTACTAGACTAAGGGCTGTTCTAGGACTTTAAAAGATTGGAAATAGAGGTATATAGAAGCAACTATAGGATAATGTAGTACTTTAAATGTCAATACTATAGACACTTAGTAGCTAAGTACATAAAGACAACCAATACCTACTCCTATTATATAGGGGACTACTAGGTTAAAGAATGCAAAGCATATAAGGGGGAAGCAAGATGTACATACTATACTAAAAGACACCCCTCTTAGGCAAAGGAATGCCTAGTAAGAATACAGGTAGCTAGGAAGGCAAAGGAAGCTAGAATTAACACATTAACAAGATATATAATAAGCTAGGGTAGCTAGGTACAAAGGCAACCTAGCTAGGTACTACAAAAGAGGTTAAGACAAGATAATGGGTTTACATTTAGGGCCTTACTAGTACTAGAGAGCTACTAGCAACTAGGGAGACTAAGACACCTTAACATCGTAGGAAAGGAAGCAGGGTAGAAGAAGCTTAGTCAAATACTAGTTCAAAGTAAGGAAAGGCTAAAGGAGAACCTATAGGGAAACGATATAGATGAAACCTAATGAATAGTACAACATTACTAAACATTATATAGTACAATGTTAATAAGAGCAAAGATAAGGTACAAAGGAGCTTCCTTTAAGTACTAAACCTAAAAGAATATTACATTATTGCAATCTAGGAGCCCTAGCTCAACCTATATATAAAGAGACTAGCAACTATTAAAGACCCAAGATACTACCTAATTATCTACAACTAGGGAGCCCTAAGGATATGCATCTACATTAGTAAGGAGATAGCTATAGAAACCTAGTAGACCATACTATAGGAGGATAGGGACCTAATATTAGTTTAAGTAGAAACATCCCAAGGTACACTCCAAGTCTACTGCATATACAACCCACTACTAGACTCAAGGAGTAGTACCTAACTAAAAACCCTAGAAAGAATACCTAGAGTTATCTAGGGGAACACCTACTAAGTCCTGCTTAGAGATTTCAACCTCTACTACCCCCTCTAGGGCTTAGACTTTACCCTAGCTTATTACTTCCTAGTAGGAAGGCTAATTAACATGTTAGAGAGGGAAGGAATAGAAATTGTTACCCTAAAGGGATTGGTTACCTAAGAGGTAAGAGGAAGTAGCAATACACTAGACCTATGCTTTGCATTATATTAGATTAGGAATAGGATTACAAGATGTAGGGTTAACTAGGAACTAGAAGAATCATTAGACTACTTCCTAGTATAGATTGAGCTAAATGTCTAGGCTAATTAGGAAAGGGAACTAGAGAAAAAGCTTAACTAGAAAGGAGCCTAATAGGACAGGATTAGGGAGGAACTAGAAAAAGACCTAAAACTAGAGGAACTCTTAACAAAACACCTACTAAGGCTAGAGGACATTGACAAGGCAGTAGAAGAACTAATAGGAGTCCTAAAATAGGTGGCTAAAAAGCATACCCTAGTAAAGAAACATTTACTATACTAGTAACTATACTAGACTAGTAAGTATATAAGGAAGGTCAAAGTAGTAAGGAAGGCTAGGAGGTAGTAGACACAAACCTATACCTAGGAAGTATAGGACAACTATAACAAAGCTAGCTAGGAAAAAAAGATCTAGATTAAGAAAGACAAGATGCAAGAATAGAGATCCATAATAGGAATAATTACAAGGAAACTAGAGGAGATGTAGAGGATAGCTAAATAGGTAAGGATACCTAAGTAAGAAAAGGACATGCTACTATAATTCCCGGACATTAAGGACTAACAAGGGCAACTGTAGACTACAATGGAAGGGAAAGTAAGAGCCCTAGGCCAACACTTCTTCTATAGAAAAGTATAAGTAGACCTATTAGATATAAGGGAGAAAGAACTAGGGACTCTATAACTAGATATACCAAGAGATACCTAGGTTAAACCTGAAACTATAGAAAGGATCCTAAAGAAACTACTAGGCAATAAGGCACTAGGAGAAGACAAGATCTATAACAAACTTCTAAAAGTATGTAAGAAGGAGCTAGCCCTAGTACTAGCCAATATCTTTATATAAAGCCTAGCATTAGGACACTATCTAAGACCATTTAGGAAATCCCTAACAGTAGTGCTAAGGAAGCCCTAGAAGGAGGACTATATACAGCTTAAAGCCTATAGACCAATAGCCCTACTCAATATAATAGATAAGGTACTAGAGAAGATTGTTACTAAAAGGCTAATAACCTTTATTAAGGAAAGGAACATCCTTCCTAAAGGCTAAATAGGAGGAAGAAAGAAAAGGTTAATACTAATAGCTATGGAACTAATCATAGAACAGATTAAGCACATCTAGTACTATAGTTAAAACTAGGTAGTAACCCTCCTCTCCCTTAATATCTTAGGAGCCTTTAACAATGTCTCCTATAAAAGGCTCCTATATATACTTAAGCAGAAAGCTACACTAAACTAAATAGTCCAATTCATCCGGTCCTTCCTATAGGAAAGATTAATATAGCTTATTCTAGGCAAATTCAAATCAGACCTAATACTAACTAAGAAGGGAATCCCCTAAGGATTAACACTCTCCCTAATCCTCTTCCTTATCTTTATAGTAGACCTACTCCTACTCCTAGAATCAAATAATACATTAGCATCGGGGTTTATAGATAACACAAACATCCTAGCCTAGTCTAAGACAATAGAAACCAACTGTAAGATCCTAGAAGAGAAGTACTAAGAGTATGAAAAATGGGCAAGAAGGTATAGAGCAAAATTTGCCCTAGAAAAGTACTAGCTCATCCATTTTAGCAAGGCTAAATTAGCCTATAATATGAAGCAATCAATTACTATCTAAGGCTTTGAAACCTAACTATTAGTAGAACTTAGGGTACTAGGGATCTAGCTAGACCTAAAACTGAATTAGGGGCTACAAGTAAAGAAGGTAAAGTAGAGGGTAGATACTAACATGCAATCCATTAATAGGCTTACGGCCTCTACATAGGGGGCTACATTCGAGAAAGCTAAAGTTATGTACAAAGCAATTGTTAAGCTAGCAATGCTATATAGAGCACAGATATGGACAGCCTAGGGGAAAACACTAAAGAGGATTAAGCAACTAATTAGTAGATCCTAAACCTAAAGCCTAAAGAAAATCCTAGGAGTATACAAAACTATACTAATAAGGGTAGTAGAAATAGAGTTAGGGATCCTACTAGTTAAACAATACCTTAAGGGACTAAGGCACTAATATGTAGTAAAGACAATGGAGTACCTAGCCTAATAGACTATCTAAAAGGCACTAGACAAGATAAAAGCCTAGTGCATTAGGACTAGGAGGCTAGACAGACTATAAATGACTCCCTAGAAAGCTAAGGACCTAGAGCAATATAGAGTCCTAATAAGAGAAATGCTAGAAAAGGAGCTTCGAAGACTAAACATAAGGTTAAGGGAAGATAAGCTAAGGGAAAAGAAACAAAGCCTAGCAGAATCAATTGCTAGACATCTATAGGAGTAGGAATAGAACAAAACACAAGTTAGACTAGGCACCCTAAAGGCACTAATCAAATTTGGTTAATATAACTACTAGCTCTATAAGGACCTAAACAGGGCCGAAGTAAGCCTAGCCATCCAAATTAGATCTAAACACATTAGACTTAGATCTTACTTGTTTAGAAGAAACGTCCCGGGAATCGAAAGTAGAGCTTGCCAATGTAGCTACTAATCTTAGAACCCTAAGCATATGCTGCTAGTCTACCCCTAATAGTTAGAAGGTAGAAGTAATTAGAGACTAAAAGTAATAGAAAGGGAATATAATAAGCTAATCTAAAGCAAAGAAGACCTAAAGAGGATAGTAAGGTAGATTATTAAATAGGGATTCGTGTAACAATTTGCACTAGTAAGGGAAACTAAGGAGTAGATAAGAAGGAGGGAAGAAGAGGGGGAAAGGAGGGTAGGGTAGTAGGCAAGGTAGTTAGAGGGTAACAACTATAATACTAGTATACCCTAGAGGAAGGAAAGTAAAGAAACGAGGAAGAATAACACTTGTAAATAGGATAGGAGGGAGGTTTTTACTAACTAAGTTGGTTTCCTACCCAAAACAACATATAGAAACAGACCTGCATAGGCCGAAAGGCACTACAATAGGCAAATGAAATATCTATCTATCTATCTATATAGTTTAAACTATTTTTTTACTATTTTAGCAAAAAATGGTATAGAGGGAGGAAAAGATAGATTTCTTTTGTTTTTTTATATAATAAGATATACTAACTACCTTGCCTAAATAGGAAGGATCCTATTTAGAAAAGGTAAGGGGATATATTATATATAACCGAAGTCTACCTAGTTACATGACTTCTTAGCCGAGGTCTGCCTAGTTACGTAACTATAGAATTTTCTTAGCTATATCTTAATAGTATTAGATAGAGACATAGAACAATCTAATCTAATAGTTTAAGCGCTCGACAATGTAGTATTACATAAGTAATCTACTACGCTAAGCGTAATACTTAGGTTATCGTGGCATGGCTATGGCTATGGCTAGTTATGGCTATGGCTATGGCTGTGGCTAGTTATGGCTATGGCTATGGCTATGGCTAGTTATGGCTATGGCTATGGCTAGTTATAGCTATGGCTATGGCTATGGCTAGTTATAGCTATGGCTATGGCTATGGCTAGTTATGGCTATGGCTATGGCTAGTTATGGCTATGGCTATGGCTAGTTATGGCTATGGCTATGGCTGTAGCTAGTTATGGCTATGGCTATGGCATGGCTATGGGTGGCGCGGGAAGCGATGACTGTACACTGAAGCAGCTGAAGTAGAGACGCAGCATCCTGACTCTCCAGCTGCTACATACAACACGCCGCTGTTACTCCGCCCGCCTAGCCGAGGCCTACTTCTATCATATGCCAGCGTCCTCGATGCTCGAGTAAAGGGAACGTGATGTGTACATCTTCATCATCAAGCAGGCCAGCAACAATATTGAGACGAATCTCAGGCATCATTTACTGTACAACATGACTGCGGCGGAACGAATTTCTCAAATCGCCACACAGCTAAATCCACTGGCATCGCCAGTCGATAAAATGTCAGGCTGAGCCAAGTATTGCCGGCGCATGCGAATGCTCTCATTTGACTGACACTCTCAATGCAGAACGCGAAAGCACCCCGATGATGTGGTCATCACACTTGCCATCCGGACGCCGCTCACCAAAGCTGGCAGAGGCGCTATGAAAGACACCTTATTGGATGGCCTCGTCTTCAAGATTCTCGAGCAAGTCGTACAAAGATGCAACATCGATCCGAAACTGGTCGATGACATCTGCCTTGGCAATGTTCGTGATGGCAAAGCCGCATATTACTGTCGTGCTGCAGCCCTTGCCGCCGGCTTTCCCAGCACTACAGCAGCATCCTCAAGCTCCAGGTTCTGTTCTTCGGGACTCACGGCCACTCAGCATATTGCTACCGAGATCGCCACTGGAATCATCGACATAGGCGTAGCTGTAGGCGCTGAACTGCTGTCCACTCCTATTGCTAGACTCGATCGCGACTTTGTCGAGGAAGTTATGGCCAATCAAGAAGCTGCGGACTGCATGATTCCAATGTCGGTATATGCGTTGACGGCGAGCTAAATCCAGCACACGCTGATCGGTAGACAGGGGAGGGACGTCTGAAATCACTGCCAAGCACTTCAATATCTCGCGGGAACAGCAGGACAAGTATGCGGTGAAATCTTACCGCCGTGCCGAAAATGCCCAGAGATGTGGATGGTTCAAGGACGAAATCGCTCCCATCACTGTTAAGAAAGACGGCAAGGAGACCCTCATTGAGCAAGACGAGATTCGCTATGGCACCACTTATGAGAAAATCGCCAAACTTCCAGGCTCTTTCAAGGAGTACGGCGACCGCAGCACAGCTGGCAATAGCAGCCAGGTCACCGATGGCGCAGCTGCCCTTCTGCTCATGAAGCGTTCGAAGGCCCTAGAGCTCCGTCTACCCATTCTTGGCAAATACGTAGGCACCGCTCTCGCTGGTCTTCCACCGAGAATCATGGGAATTGGACCAAGCCTCGCCATTCCGAAATTGCTAACCAGGTACGGCCTTGATATCAACAAAGACATTGACGTAATTGAGATCAATGAGGCCTTTGCTTCCATGGCTGTGTACTGTCGCGATAAGCTTGAGCTGAATTGGGACAAGATGAATCCCAGAGGCGGTGCCATTGCGTTAGGGCACCCTTTCGGCATGACAGGAATACGTCAGATCGTCACGGGTCTCAGCGAGTGCAGGCGAACGAGGCAAAAGATATTGCTGACTTCTATGTGTCTTGGGACGGGTATGGGTATGGCTGGCCTTTTCGTCAATGAGCAGCTATAACGGCAGGGCATGATCTTGATCTGAACGGCATCAAAGGGATGTTACAATGGAGTCGGGCTAGGGGACTCTTCAAAATTTCACCTGTCCCAGGTAACTCGAGAAGCGTCTCCGGTCCCGATCTGCTACGCCATTTCCTCATGACCTTGCATAGGAGAGCGTACAAGTTTCGTTGCCATGGAGCTTGATGCCGTAAAGTCTGCCAGGTGCCTGATAGGTCTGTCATCACCCACAATCTCGGACTCTTGCTTCTTATCTAGCTCACTCGAAGATTGCTATCCCAACGGAGCTCGCTGCCTTGCAACGCTCATTCCTTGCACCGAAGCTGCAGGGATTGAGACAGCATCTACACCAACATCTCACAAGGCTGCAAGCACCACTCCTGTCCGGCCACTGACCCGGTGCTTGAACTGGTCGAAATATAGAGCAATATAAGCGTGCCTGTGCACAGCTATAGCTCACTACGAGACATCCGAGTAAGCTAACTGACAAATTGCTACAGAGCTCTCGAGACTTTCCGCTGTTTGCAACTTACGACTGAGCAACATCGAATCGATCTCCTGCGCGAGAATGACGAAAGTGGTAAGTGATAAGTCAATGCTCGTTGCGCATCCCATCAACAACTCCCCCATAGTCCTCCACGATTCTGAGCACGACGCTCCAACAAGGAGCTGTGTTGATTGCACATTGTTGAGCTTGGCTTTCAAGACTTCAAGAGGTGACATTGTATAACCGTTCACTTTCATCGCTCCCGTGACGCTTCTTCACTAGAGACTCGAGCCAATATCCAATGTCATGTTCGACATTATAACGGCATAGGTCAGGCAGCAAGGCTGAGCTACAGGTCCTAGCATCTCTTACCGTGAGAATGTTGGAAGCTTACTTATGAGTCCTTCCACATCGCTCTCTTTGTTTGGCGACGATTGACAAAAGCATGCAGCTTCGATCCGAAAAGCATGCTCGAGCATCTCAGACAGAAGTCAACAGCCAAGTTTTCCCAAAACCATCGATATCGCTTGGTGGAACTCTATTTAACCGCTAGACAAACGGCGTTATCGATGGCGTGCTGAATGAAATGCATTCAGGTTGCGAAGCTGTGTTGTCTTCCATGTGTCCCCTCCAGTGTGCTTAATGAGGCCCAAGCCCAAGACATCTGAGAGCTGCCACAGCCGTGCCCACTGCTACCTAGGCACTACAATATGCTCTCATTCTTTCATTTGTTGATACATGGCAGGAGGCCCATAGTTGTTTTGAGCGATGACAACACCTTCCGACAGGTTGATCAAGTTGGTGAAAGTACCTCCCGAAGCACGATGTTTCGCGTTCTCGTCTGAAGCACGTTGAGGGGTATTATGAGCGTGTTCCTGGTCGAGAGATTTCCACAACTCCTCCTCGGTGTGAATATCGATCCCAGCCAGGATTTCTGCTATCCCAGGACTAGCTCTCCGCAAGACTTCCACGGCGCCGCCTGGTGAAGCTTTGGCTGCTGAGTCCCACCCATACTCCGCGACCTGAACTGATTTGTCGTACTTCGACCCGAAGCTTGGCCCTTGAGCAGCCTTCATACGACAAATGTGCGCCTGACCCTTCCTGACCCGTTCGCGACACGAGGCTGGTTGAAGAGCAATGTGTTCGGCATTGTCTGAGTTTAGAACTTCCCGGTCACAGTCGACATAGTGGCGAGTCAGGGTATTGTTGTTACGGCGATAGAGCTGATCAGTCTGCGAGGCAATCTGCGTGGCATTGACAATGGCCGAGTTGATATTCCAAAGAATGGAGAATGCATGCAAGACGGCGATAAGAGCGATGATGCTCACTAGCGGTGTCATCAGTCTTGAGTGGCTGAGTTCCATTGCTCATGCCCGTGTGTTGCGCTATCGTCCGTCGAGCTAGTATACCGGGCTGCAATTGCTTCATACAGTTCCGACCTTGTTGAGAAAAGGATTGAGAAGCGTCGTCGGGCGAAAGATGGACGTTGCTGTTGCAAAGACACAAGACGTTTGAGAACCTTGAACACATGCCATTCCGAGCATCATGTTGTGCCGAAGCATCGATGCTTGTGACTGACAGTGACATTATCTTCCAAGATATCGTGTAGGTCTCGTCGGATATTTCACTGCCAACGGGAGCCCGTTTGTTTCTGATAGGGACCATCGACTCGAAAACGTAAGTCCTCGTCAGTTAATGTCACATGATTGGTTGCGGGTAGTGCATATGATTCAACATTGCAGGCACTTGTCCTCGTTGCCGTTTCGAACTTCTCGCCATCAGCCATTAACCACTACCATGACTGCCTCCTTTTCAGGCGTGTATCGCTTTGAGCTCGTGTGTGTGACTTCCTTCATCTGAATGTCTACGTGTATCGGATCTCGGCCTTCTCAATGCACACAAGGGTCTGTTGGGGGATAGTACCATGACGCCAGCGCACGAATCGAAGAGCAATCTTGGAGAAATTGCTGCCGAGCTTCATATCAAGATTGAAGAGTATCTCGACTGCCAGGGTCTAAAATCGTTGCGCCTAGGATCTCGCATGCTCGCCAAGAACACATCAGAAGCTTTTGAACGACAATGCTTTCGAATCTGCGCGTACAGCAGCAGCCCGACCAGCTTGGTCAGACCCCAGAAGCTGAGCGCATCACCATTCTTTTCGCGCTTCGTTGAAGAAGTGGAGATCCGGTCAACAAGTAGCCAGGAGGAAGAGAGTGAGCCCCATGATGAAGCAGATCTTGGTCAATGCCTTTCGAAAATTCGCAAGAGTCGATGCAGCCCATAGCATTAGCCTGGCCTGCAGCAGACGTCGGAGCAATAGATCGCCAACACTTGTGGTAGTGGTACAGCTCGCCCTCGTGGAAGCCAAGCATTTCATATCCGGACTCAAAATTGACTCATTTGGTGCCTACAGTGGCCGTCAGGTTCATGACAGCAGGATTGAGGTGCAATCTGATCAGATCCGCAAGATGTGGTCCAGGCTGAGTTCGCTGCACGTCGCTCTCCATGATCCGAGTGGGCAAGGTCTTGCTTATGACCTCCTAGCCGCGGGCGAAAACATCACGTCGCTGACAATTCTTTCGCCACGAATAGAAAGATCGCGGCTTGAGTGGGGCGCACATCGACTTCAGAAGCTCAAGATTGGACCACGACGACCCACTGGGATTCACCACCTCGACACCAGGTCTTTCATGGCGCTGCTCGATCAATGTCAGCAATCCCTCACCGAGCTGGACATCTGTAGCCTCAGCCTGCAGACCGCTAGGCTGTCGAGGAGCTGCAGCGACTAGAGTGGCATGTTGTAGCTATTCTTATGCGGAGCTTGGAAGGACTTGAAGCGGGGAGCTTGATAGTGTGGTGCTTGACCTTGTACGTGAAAAGGTGGGTAGAGAAACGCTTCCAAGTTTGTACTAGCAGTTTGGGTCCATTGGCCTGTTGTGATCTGGCCTGGAGTCTGCCCCCCATATTTGATGCGCGAGCATTAACTTTATGCTGAAGTCTGACAGCCTCTCAACAGTACCTGACCCATTGGCACCCGACCACGACACCAGTGCTGTAGTTCTGCAAGCTCAGGTACTATGTTGCTCTTGTAATGTACCAACCAGGCGTTGAAGTCGAACCCAATCCGGCCATGGCAGTCGTGAATGATAATGGAGCAAGTAAAGCATGGCGCGTGAAGTTCTGTCTTGATTTCATAACTACCTGATTATCATGCAGGTATGCTCCTCCATCGTAGCAACACGGATTCATTCGCGTGCAGTCGATATCTTCCTTGACGCCATGCCTTGCCTTCCCAGATGCTTTTCTCCAAACCGACGAGCGAAAATGCGCTTATGCGACAAGAGTGCTGGCAGTGGCGGACTCGTATCTCCAGGTCGGTGGGAGAGCACCGACGGTCTTATAGTAGCGGGAAAGACGGTGAATACGGGACTCGATCAGAATGAGGCGGAACTTGCTGTCCTTGTCCTTGCGATTGCGCTCGAGGTGCTTGCGGACAGCGACGGCCTGAAGAGGAGGGCATTAGTATGGAGACGTCAGTGAATCGACATAAAACGTAAACACACACCTTCTTGATGAGCATGTAAAGGTCCTCTGGGATCTCTGGGGCGAGGCCTATTCATCTCTCTGTCAGTCTGTGACCAAGCAGAGGCTTTAATTTATTTTGCATGCGCATTGGCAGCAATTGTAATTTGTCCATCTCTTGTCAAGCCGTTTTCAGACTTGCATTCCATTTCGCTTCCAGACAGGCTGGACGAGACGCGAGGTAGGCATACCGTTGGACTTGAGGATACGGAGGATCTTGTTACCTGTGGGCGCTTGCATTAGTACCTCCATTCTTCTCCTTCTCGTTTCTTCGACGGCGATCCCTTACCAGTGACGATCTTGACCTGGGCAACACCGTGGCTGTCACGGAGAATGACACCAATCTGCGATGGAGTTGCGCCCTTCTTTGCGAGCTTGCAGATCTGGTCAACGACGGCATCCGGGGTGGTCTTGAGCCATGCTGGTGGAGCGCGCGAGTATGGGATGGCGCTCGAAGAGATACCCTTTCCGTTGCTGTGAAGACGACCCATATTGGCGGTGTTGGCGAAGGTAGAGGTGTCGAAGAAGTTGCGTTGTCGTTCACGCTTACGAGATCAAAGGTTGGCGTTCGGTGGGCATGAATTTCTTTCTGAGTGGGAGCGGCGCTTCCCGAAGCACAGACCACGGCCAAGCATTTCCTTCTCCCGACCTCACGTCTCCTGAGTGCTCTCACTCTCACACCGAACTTGTCAAGAACGAGCACGACTCATCTACGATGCCATCTTGTGCGCTTGCTGGCCCTGATCACGACTGCGGTACTTCATTCGTCCCCATTCTGCGTGGCGCTCGCGGTGCAAAATTCAGGAGACTGCTGTGCAATGCGTGCGCTCATGGTGGAACGCTCGCGCTCCAAGCGTGTCTGTCGGCCTGATTTGCTGTTGCACGTGCAGCACGAGAGTTGCCAATGACTGTTGTGGTTGTGTGCACCTTTCCGCTTGTCGTGGGCTGGCCACGAGCGAGGGAGGCATCAAAGATTGTTTGTCGGCTGCCTGCATCGATTTTGCTTCTCAGGAACATTAGCATTGAACTCGTTGCAACTTGCACTTCACGCTGGTTGTCATGGCATGAGAACACTCAATGGCCTCAGCTGTCTATTTCACTGACATTGATTAGTCTCACAGTTGCTGGCGCACAACTCTAGCTTGCCGGTCTCACTTCATCGCTACTGCCATTCATTGGTTGACCCCTGGCTCACTTGTTGGGCATGATTGTCACATGCAGCTGTTTCAGTTGATTGCAAGCGCTCGCCAAGCTCAAAACAGGATTTCAATTGCTATCAAACTCTTGCCTTTACAAACGCCACGATTCATCAACTAACACTTCCGTCCCCGAAACATCCACTCACTTCAACCAGCATACTTCCAACCTCGAAGCAGTTTCAACGCAAGAGACATCACATTCTGCAACCTCGATCTTGCCAATCAGAGTCTATCGCCATCTCAAGAAACTCGAGACATCACCGACATCATGCTTTTCATCCTCCCAGCGCTCGCCATTCTTGGCGCTGCCTACGCCGACGAGACGACCTGCGACACTACTGTCGTTACCACCAGCACTGTCTCTTTCACCACTACTATCACCCTTGAGAGCGCACCTGCTAGCACCATCATTACTACCGCGCCGCCAGCGCCACCAGCCTATCCGACGACCTCTCAGCCATCAGCAGGCGGCACCGCCCCTGTTCAGTCGGTCGCTGACTGCTCACTCGCCACGTAAGTTTCTCGCACACTTAAGTCCTAGCACTTCGCTAACATTATTTCAGCGTGACCACTTCCGCGAGCGGCGCTGAGACTGCATCCGCCTACGTCCACTGCACCTGCGGCAGTCAAGTAGTCGGTGTCCAGACTACGACCGGAGCTGACGGTATCGTCACTTCAACCTGCGCTGCACCACCATACCCAGTCGTCGGCACTTCTTCTCCAGGCGCGGCCACCGCCGACCCGGTCGGCACTTCCACAACCAGCGCCACTGGTCCAGACAACACTTCTGCCGGCACTACTACTCAGTCGACCGCCTCGTCTTCTGAACCGACGAGCTCTGGCTCCGCCACTGAGTCATCCCCGGAGCAGCAGACTGGCAGTGACGCAGGCAAGATGGCAGTCAACGGAGTCGCTGCTATGGGCGTCATGGGTCTGGCTTTGCTATTCGGTTACTAAGCTCGGGGTATTAATGCTGCCGAGGAAAGCTCTACTACTATCACGACTTGATTGGACTGGTTCTGATTCTTAGGCGACTGGTTCCGATGACTCGGCTTCATGCGTGAGAAACGAGGAAATGATTGATCCGGCGTTGCGGGCATGCAGTAATGGTTAATGAGTTCTTTAAAAGCATAATGCAAGTGCTATTTCCGGTGCATCCGCTTCTCTGCCAATCCCACGAGTCTCGAAAATTCATTAGACGTTGTCATTCATTCCAAGCCTTCGTAAGTCATTTCGCCATCATCACGGGTCGTACAACACTGAGGTCCGATGCATCCTCTGCATATGCCGACTCCAATTATCCTTCCTAGCAAAACCGAAGACATGATACTTGCAACTAGATACAGAGCACTTATACGGGCGCTCCAAAGTATGAAGACTGAGTTGGTGGCGATGTAAATCTTTTGGGTACTGAAAGCCTCGACCACAAATAAAGCACTGATGCTGAGTCTTCTCACGGGTCTTGGTGCCGTGATCATGTGCTTGCTTGGCGGAGCTGTGAGAAGAGCCGTCACATCGACGAGTATTTCCAGACTCGGTTCTGAGGCTTTTCCCTGATCTGAGATGTTCCATGTTGTCACAGTGTTGGCGTTGGAAGTCTCCGCGTTTTGGTTCGCGGCTCCATGTCTTCTCAAGCAGTGGCGTTCAGCACCATCGGCATTTCGCACTTGCCAGCAAGCTTCCTCGAGCTCGATCGAGAGCGATCCGTCGTACCAGACAGGCCCTTCATCAATGTCGATGACTGACGAGGATGCAAAGAGGCCGCTTAACTCCTGCTTCTGGAAAGTACATCAATACTTGGGTACTTAACGCCATGTACAGTGGGTAGGCTTCGGTACGTACAGTACGTACCTCTGAAGACGCCATCAACCTTGCATCAGGACCCACAGAGTCCAATGCAGTCTCGAGGATGTTCATAGCGCTTGTTTCACGATGTCCGTGAAGTTTGTGAATACTCTGGACATCAACAAGAACACTCTTTCTACCTATCAACCACGGGCAGCGGCCTCATTTTCAAGGGGAAGGACAGAAAGGTCTGGGCAGAGAGCGACGACAACAACGAGCGGTCTCGGTTCCTCGCCAATTAGGGAGCTGTCACGTTCGCAAGGACCCTTGATGCAGGTCTGCCTCGAGCTTCCAGATCATCTTGCAGCTTGCCGACCCGTGTCCGTCACGCTCCGGCCGGCGATGTTCGAAGAAGGAAAGGCCGCAGGATTCAAATGGACGTTGCGGTCGATGAGATGAGGCGAGGTAGTGCGACATTGATGGTAGTTCAGGGCTGATTGAGGCGTGCTCCACTTGAGTGAAGTCTGCTTCTTAGGACTGGGGCCCGGCAAACAGTGTGCTTGTTGCCGACGTCTCGGGGGCCAAGCATTACTTCTGGACTCCGGCTCTAGCTTCTGCTCCTAGCTACTTTCGCGAATAAAGCCTTGAAAGTCTGTGGAGGATCTAATTTGCATACTGCAGGTATGGAGACTTGGAGCAAAGGACGTTAGCGATACAGCTCATCACTGCATAGTGGCCGTTGAGCAAACAGAGTCCACTGAACAGTGATGAGCAACTCAGCTTGACCGGAGGGACCTCTAACAAGAATGTCATGGAATAACTTGTTTAAGCTATGCGGTATGTCTTTGAGACAGGCATGTAGGAGATCAATTCATCAGCGGTCGGATGCTTTGTTAGAGATCCTGGCAACCAGAACGACCCAGAGGAAAATGCCCGCTGCGCGAGCCTGAATCTTGGACTTGATGCGTTCCGCAATCGTCGTTTTTTTCCAGATGCAAAATTTCTCTGGCGTATTCTGCAATATCGTTATCTTGCTCTTGTTGGCCTTCAAGGACTGTTTCCAGGCCATTTCTTGTCGTAATGTGAGTGGCAACTTGAAAAGTTGACCCAAAAATGGTTGACGCTCGGCGAGTTTGGCATCTACAAGGTTCTGTCAGAAGTCCACCATATCTCGAGCATCTTCTTCGTTGCACTCATCCAGTGCATTAATGTAACAGACAAGCGAGACTTCGGCAAGAGCAAGCACAGCTTCAAAGAAGTGATTCTTCAAAGCATCCACGCTCCACGCTTGCCTTGACGGCCTATTCAAAGTCTTCGAAAAGGCTGAGGCGACTTTCGGATAGGCCTCCAGAAAGCTGATACAGGAGTGAGCGGTACATGCCTTCCATCGAAACCTCAAGTCCTTCGCCTCGAGCATTGAAGAAGAACGAGATTACAAGACGATCGCGTATTTGCTCGCGAGCGGTATCATGCAGAAATTTCATGGCCATTGACTTGCCTGCAGCAGGTTTCCCTTTGATCCACAGGAAGCCGTGGTGCTCTGAAAGCAGGTCTATGTCCTGCCACTTTTCCTATTCTGGTCTTGAGAGTAGCCATTGACGTGTTTTCAACTGGGCGCGTCCCACGTTCATCAGACGCGAGCAAAGCTGGGAGATTCCAATATCTTGTCAAGCGGAGATGTTTCTGCTGGCGCTGGAGTAGCAACAACGTGGAAATGCTGCTCGACATTGCCGTGGAAATATTATAGAGTGGAGCCGTGGAAACAGATCCGCAGTTGATGTCCCCGGGACTCTCCTCTCGATCGAAGATTAACGGTTCAGGCAGTCCATAACCTATGTGCAATTGCGCCGGCGACACGGTTGCTTGATCGGACTGTGGGTATTGGCTCCATCGCAGAGCACGTCTGGCAAGCTATCTTGGAGGTCAGCAAGCTTTGGCAACGCATCTAATAGGATGGAACGCATGAACCTGTAGTCTCCCATTTCACTTTCACTTTCTTCCTCCTCTTGATCATATTGAAACGAACGTCTTTCTGCTTTGCGCTCCTGTCCATCGCACGAGGCCGCAATCTCAAGGCATCTCACGGGGGATAGTCTAGTGTAACTCCCGATCGTGGTGTTCTCGGACAGGCCTGGCACTGGTTTACAGTGGCTACCCGCAGATGTGGAATGAATACCTGCTGTCAGCATATGCATGCGCCTCTATTTCAACGACATCGACAGCGATTGTACTCGGGTGACTACTCAATTGATTTCAATACCTTAGTGACGAATGCTGGCTTCTCGCAACGAAATACACTCACGCATTTGCGCAAATATTGCAATTGAGCCTGTGTGTTACACCAGCCTGAAGGTCTGGACGCACAGCACAAGCTGTATGTTACCACAGTGGCAAAAGAGGAGTCCGACTAGACATGTTCCGTTCGGGAATTAGATGAAATACGCAGCTCATGTTCCTGTTATCTCTCAGCCAACCTCATTCGACACGGCATACCCTCAGCTGGCTTCGCAGTTCCAAGCTGTACTTGATACGCCCTCTCCCCAAACATCTCCCTCACGCCCGACAGATAATTCGGGTATGAGCTCCCATCTCCAACCAGCTTCTCTAGCTCATCATATGCGTCTACGAAGTCAAACTTCCTCATAATCATCGCAAGAATGGTCTTTGTCTCGATGATTGCCAACTCTTGTCCAATACAATTTCTCACGCCTTTACTGAACGGTATCCAAGCATCTTTGTTGTTCTCTGCGTAGACTGTTGAGCCAGGTATGAATCTATCAGGATCGAAAACATCTGGATTTGGCCAGTTCCAGGAATTCCGATGCATACCGACATTCACAGGCCAAAGCATGAAGTGGTTCGTGGGCATATTTTCACCGGTGTCGGGATTGTGCAGTGTCAGATTCGCTTGGCCTGAGCGGATAGTCGATGCTGGCGGCTGCAGCCTAAGAACCTCTTTAGCTACGGCAAGCGTGTAGTCCATTTTGTTGAGCAAGTGCGGATCGCTTTTGAGCTTCTGTGCTACAGCGTCCGGATCCGGTCCAAAGATCTGGTCGTGCTCTTTCCGCATCTTGGCGAGGGTTTCTGGATATTTGCTGAGATAGTAGAAAGCATAACAGATCGTCGAAGATGTGGTGTCATGACCAGCGAAGGTGAATGTCTTCATGTTGCTAATGGCTGCTTCTTTGAAATCGGGATCAAGCCTCTTGATTTTGCTGGCATCGACACTGTCCTTCTGGCCTTTGATCTCTTTCAGGTAGGCTTCCAAAGCGAGATCGATGACATGCTTAGATTTCCCTCGTGCCTCAAGTCCGGCAAATCGCTCTTCGAGGCGATCAGACAACCACCGATGCATTCGCCAGTTGTTATATCTCTGTATTATGGGTCGTCGGATGTCCCACAGCTCACTCGGCTGGTATTGTACCCCAATCTTCTGCCAGCGGATTTGAGACATGAAGGAGTCAACAAGCACGTTGTGGCCATGTTGAGCGTTGAGATCGAGATCCAACACTATCTTACCGATGATGTTCACAGTCAGCTTCGTTGCTGCAGGCTCCATGCGGAATATCTCGTCGTTCCTCGCGCGCTTCTCCATGATGTCACAAAAGACCTGACATTCGTCCACGATGGTGGGAACTTGCGTAGCGAGATGGCCTGGCGCAAAACCTGGGTTGAAAGCAGATCTCCACTTCTTCCAGACGACGCCCTCTTCAGAAACCAAGTCATATTTCCCTCCAAAGTTTACCATGAACTCTGCCACCAACGGATGCTTCGGTGGATTGTGCTTAATGGTGATTTGGTTCGCCATGTCCGGGTTTGCGATCACCATCACAGGAGGACCCATAGGCCACGGGTCAAAGTAGAAGGCATCCGGGAGATTGTAAGCGGTTTTCAGACATTGCATCAGCGCCTGCGGAGCCGCGTTGGGAGGTTGTTTGGCCGCCACCTTGCCCATAGAGACAAGCGATCCGAAGACATAGCTATGAGGAGGCCCTGGAAGGCCTTTGACCAAATTTCTGTGGAAGTGTAGTCGCCGGAGAAATAGCAAGATGTACGCGGCCAGTACAAGCCCACCAGCCCAGATCAGATGCGTTGCTGTCAGATCTTGGACCTGCATATTGAAGGAGGCACGCTGGAGCTGGGTGCGACGAAGATGTGTGCACGGGAGATACACGAAATATACGGCGTGGGCGGCACATGTGGTTTGGCCTGCCCGACTGCTCTCGTCAAGATGTAAAGGACATATCAAAGAGCGAACGTTTCGGAGATGTGGACGAACATGACCTCACTCGTAGTCCAGTTGCCTCAGGCCGTTTGCTGAAGCGCAGGGCATGTGCCATAATTCACAGTCGCCGCGACGTGGGTGAATGTGAAGACAACTGGCCACATAACACTCGGACTCTTGTTCCATGCATGTGACAGAGACGCACATGAAAGACGGCGAGGTGAAGTGGTCGTGCGAGGAATGCAAAGATGACTGATCAGGCGCATCTTGGCGAGACAAGCAGGGGCGTCCACGGGTCTGGTTCGGAGGCATCACAGCTGCAGATCGGCGAGCACGAGCTGCAGCATGTCTGGCAGCAGCACAATGTAGACAACAATACCTCCACCACTACCACGCTCTCGACATCGCCCGCAGATCATGAAAGTGTGAGATCGCACTCCTCTCCAGCGCACAGCATTACCATCGAGCTGTCTCCTCCAGTCCCTGCCCAGGACGAGCTCTCCGACGTCGATTCCGACTTTGACATCATTGGAGGCAGCCAGCTCATCCCCGAGGCTTCGTACGACGGCATAGCAAGCAGCAACGAGGGCATCTTCCACGGCTGGGCCGCCAAGATTCCACAAGGACTCAGAAGATCCAGCAAACAACCAGAACGTCGAATCTCTGGCGACTGGCCTGAACTGCCAGGTACCGGCACCATGGACGCTGGCAGCAGCAGCAGCAACGACTACAACAGCCCAGAGTGGCAGCAAGCTGGCGAGCATGCTGATCCGCAAGACCTGGCAGGCCCAGGTGCACATGGCAGATTGGAGTGCAAAGTGAGCAGCCCCCAGAAGGAAGGCGAAGGCACTCAGAACCCATATGTTTCCTACCTGGTCACCACCCATACCGACTTCAAGTCTTTTATGCAATCTCATATACAAGTACGGCGGCGCTATACAGACTTCGTCTTCTTATACCGCACGCTCAGTAAAGAATATCCCCAATGCGCGGTACCGCCTCTCCCGGACAAACATAACATGTCGTACGTGCGAGGCGACCGCTTCGGACCAGACTTCACGAATCGAAGAGCATATTCGCTGAACCGTTTTCTGAAGCGTCTGACATTGCACCCTGTCATGCGAAGAGCGACACTGCTGGCACTCTTTTTAGAGTCGAGCGACTGGAATGCGACCATGAAGAGCAGGCCAAATAGAGGCATGAGTGGGAGCGAAAGCGGCAGTGGCTCAGTGCTTGAGAGCTGGACCGATAGCTTCTTGAACGCCTTCACGAAACCACACAAGACGGACAAGCGATTCCAGGATGTCAACGACCGCGCATCGAAGCTCGACGATGATCTCGGAACAGTCAGCAAGACTGTCGCACGTGTCGCAAAGCGAGAAGGAGACCTCGAAGCTGACTACGGCGACCTTGCGACTCAATTCCAGAAGCTCGCTGCTCTCGAGCCAGGTGTCAATGACGAGTTGACCAAGTTTGCGACCTCGGTGCACTCCACCAGCGAAGGCTGGAAAGACTTGAAAGACTTCACTGACCAAGACTATCTTGGCTCATTGAAAGATATGGAAGCATATATTACGGCCGTCAAAGCACTTCTCAAGACGCGCGAGCAGAAACAGCTCGACTTTGAAGGCTTGACAGAATACCTAAACAAAGCCGCCCAAGAACGCGACACACTCGCATCGCACGGCTCGATCGGCGCCTCAGGCTTCCTGCGGCAGAAGATTGAAGACGTACGCGGTGTCGACCACGAACAAGCCAGACGAGAACGGCAGCGAAAACTCGAAGTCCAGATCTCGCGGCTTACAACCGAAGTCGAAGCAGCCAAGAAGACGACCGAAGCATTCGATGAAGAAGTCGTAAAAGAGGTGGCAGACTTCGAAAGAATCAAAGCTGTAGAATTCAGAGACACACTGGGAGGATTAGCAGACGCAAACATCAAATTCTTCCAAAACAATATCGAAATATGGGAAAGGTTTGTCCAAGATATGGAAAAAGGACAAGCTGCTGCTGCTAAGGCGTCAGGGTAGAGAGTAGACAGACTGGTAAATGTGTATACGCCCATCATGTCACTCACCACCATCTTCTGCCGTAAACTGCAATTGCAGTGAAACAGCTCGGTATCTCACGTGCAAAAAGCAAATCTCACCAACCACATCTACATCTCAAACCCAGAGTTATGGTGACTGGTCCATGAGAAGTCAAGCTAACGGATGTCCTCAGATCTAGACCGGAAGACCGGAAAGAGACACATCGAAACAGAAACTTCTGATATTGTTTTGCATGACCTGGACGTTCTAGAACTTCTTGGAAGGTGCGTGCACCGACATGGGTTGTTGTGAAACGTGCGGGACGGATGCCGGGGTTGTGGAAGGCAAGGTGGAAAAGACAGGAAAAGGCGGCGAGCATCTTCATCGTGCATCCGAACATTTTGTCTTGATATATGTAGCCAGGCACGTTTCGAGACCCCCGTACTTTCCTTCACCCAAGCAGAAGTCGCGTCGAATCAAGCCATCATCATGCCACAAGCAATCATCTTCCGTTGTATGAAGAGCGTACGACGAAATGCAGGCTTGTTGCAAAGGTCCTTTTGAATGTCATCTGCGGTACGGACCATCTGTCGTGTTACTCATGAAGCTAAAAGCGCTCAGAGCCATCAGGCAAGGAAGACGACGGTACTTCCTGCCATTCCAGTGGGAAGCGGATCAAGCCATCGCCATGACACCAGTGATCACCCTCCACTGATCATTCATATCAGGCCTTCGGAAGCTTGAAGGTGAGGTCTCTCATCATCAAACCACCATCATCTTGAGGAATCGTTCTCCTCTTCCCGCCTGCCTTCTTGACCAGGACCTGCTCTTGCTTCCCCTGAAAGAGCTCCTCACTCCTCGGTGGCGAGGAAATCGGTGAACTGAAGATGTCTGTTAGACCTCTACGAAGACCCTTCTTGTCCTGCTTGATCGGCATAGCAGTAATAGCATCGATCTTCTGCTTCCGAGTCTGTCTGGGTGCATCAACGTCCATGGAATCGTCAGCGAGGACATTAGCCTTGCGTTTCTTTCCCTTGCTAGCGGTGCCGAAGACTTCTCGAGCTTGAGTGTCGTCGTTCTGAATGATTGTGCGACGCTTTGATGGTGCTGGTCCGGCGACAGAGTATTCCTTCTCGATGGAATGTTGTATGGCGACTTTGCGGATTGGAGGTGGTAGCTGGATGGAGCTGCCAATAGAGTCTGGGATGAGATGATTCTTCTTTGCAAGCTTGGACGGCGCGTTGTCCTCCTCCTCGCTTGGCGTTGCTTCGACCTCCACCCAGCCCTTGCCAACGCGAGTTATCGGCTTCTGAGACTTGGCTGCGGGAAGAGGAGTTGGAGATGGTGGCGCCTTGACTGCGGCCCTGTTTGCTGCACGAGAAGCGCGCGCTGCCTTCGTCTGCTCCTTCCTGGCGCGGGATGAGGTTCTGCGTTGCCTCTCTTTAGCAGTCTTGCGTGGAGTTGGCTCTTCGCCAACTTTACTAGCTGCTGCGTGCTGGGATCTGACGGCACGGGCTGTCTCAAGTGCCTCTGCATGCTTTGCCTTGGTCTGAGTTGAAGTCTTCTTCTTTTGTATCCTAGAAGCTCTGGCATGCGCCGCCTTATCAGTCGCTTGCATAGCCTCAGGCTCATCAATGTCACGGGCTGCTGCGTCGCCAGGCTCAACGGGGGCCACCGCGTCTGGCAACACTGTGCCACGCTCGATAATCTGCTCGACAGCTCTCAACTCCTCAGTCAATCTCTCATTGCTAACGTTGAGTGCTCTGGAAGCCTCTTCAAGCACAGCAAGAGAGTCCTCAATTCTCTTGATCGTGCCACCTCCATTCTCCACCTGTTGCGCCAAGTGGTCAAGCCTCTGGCCAATCCGCTCGACTCTACCCTCATCAATACGCCTTCCGAGGGTTCGCATGTTGTCACGGTAACCTTTCAAAGACGTTTCAACTTCCTCGATGCGCTTGAGAAGCGCGACTTCCTTCTCATCCGCCTTTTTGCCATTGGCAGTCACGTCTTCAACAACGCGATCGATTTGGGCTACCTTCTCCGTGATGGCTTCAATCTGTGGTTGGAGATCCTCTAGCGACTTCATGAGTTCCTTCCGCACCGTCTCGACGGCTTGGTTCTCGCGTGTGTTGTCAGCAAGTGACTGCACCTGCTCGGAGAGTTGGTCAATATCGTGCTTGTTTTTATCCGCTGCGGCCGTCGCAGACTTCTCGACTCTGTCAATAGCAGTTTCGAGCTTCTGCATGCGGTCGAGCAACAGGCCGTGTTCGCGCTTGAGTTGATGTGCCCACAGAAGGGCAGTAGGATCTGATGGCGGTGGTGCTTTCGGTGCCATGGTGGCAATGATGGGCGTTAGTGCTGTGTTGATGTGCTGCCGGCTCCAAGTGTCGAAGTACTCGAATCGGCGAATTTCAAAAAGCTGTTGGCGTGAAGCGGGATCAGATCTGCAGCCGGTGACGCATCGCCAAGCCTTCACATGCGGAATTCGCACACTCATGGCAAGAACGACCATCTTCCTCTTATCAAAAAATGAAAGGGGATATCTTTTACTGTTCAATTCATGTACGCAGCCTACGTACCAGGTCGCAATGCAACCTCAGCAAAAACAGCATTTTCAACGTAAGCATGACATTCCCATTCCCTCTAAAAACGCAAAGCAGTTTTGATGTGCAGAAAGCATCGCGAACTCCCTCCTGATGATCATCATGCAAGTCATTCGCCATTGAGCGCTATCTGGCGTACAGTCAATGCGCGCCGTCCGCGCGGAGCAGCGATGAGTGGGCTCTCAGATTGGTGCAGTAGGTGGTGAGTGCCTCGCCAGCCCGGCCGCCGTGTCTCGGCAGCGAACTGGAAGGCTCGTGTGGTGTTGTGAATTCTCCGCTTAGATCAAGTCTATCGTTCTCATTAGCATCTTATTCATCAGCTCGAGCTGGAAGAACTCACCAGCAACGTTCATTGGCATCTCTTCGATTTGGGTGCTGTAGAACTGCTCGATCTCACGCATCATGCGGACGTCGTCGGCGGTGACGAAGTTGATGGCAACACCCTTACGTCCGAATCGACCACCACGACCGATACGGTGAATGTAGTTCTCACGGTTGGCTGGAAGGTCGTAGTTAATGACCAGGGAGACTTGCTGGACGTCGATACCACGGGCGAGCAGATCAGTGGCGATGAGCACACGGGAAGAACCAGATCGGAACTCCTTCATGATAACGTCACGCTGGGCCTGATCCATGTCACCGTGCATGGCGGAGACCGTGAAATCGCGGGCAGTAAGCTTGTCGGTAAGCCAGTCGACCTTTCTGCGGGTGTTGCAGAAGATGACAGCCTGGGTGATGGTAACGGTCTCGTACAAGTCGGACAGAGTGTCGAGCTTCCAGTCCTCCTTCTCAACAGCAATGTAGAACTGCTTGATACCTTCGAGGGTAAGCTCGTCTTTCTTGACCAGGATACGGACTGGATCACGCATGAACTTGGTGGTGACCTCGAGGACATCCTGTGGCATGGTGGCCGAAAGGAGGACGACCTGTGTCGACTGTGGGAGCAGCTGGAAGATGTCGTAGATCTGCTCTGTGAAACCGCGAGACAACATCTCATCGGCCTCGTCGAGCACGAACATCTTCATGCTGTCGGTGCGGAGGACACGGCGCTGGATCATGTCATGGACACGGCCTGGAGTGCCGACAACGACCTGTGGGCCGTCCTGGAGGGCTTTCATATCATCTCTTACGCTGGTACCACCGATGCAAGCGTGGCACTCAATCTGCATGAAGTCACCGATGGCGACAACGACCTTCTGGATCTGCTGGGCGAGCTCACGGGTTGGAGCGAGGATAAGCGCCTGGCACGCCTTGATGTTGGGGTCGATCTTCTGGAGAACCGAGATGGAAAAAGTGGCAGTCTTGCCGGTACCCGACTGAGCCTGAGCAATAACATCGTTGCCTGCATTATGTGTGAGATTTAGGCGGGCGCGACTGGAGGGGAGCGCTGCTTTGCTTACCCTTGATGACTGGCATGATAGCGCGCTGCTGGATAGCAGATGGGCGCTCGAAACCATAGGCGTAGACTCCACGGAGGAGCTCGCTCTTGAGGTTCATCGCATCGAAAGAGTCGGTGGTCTCGTCATAGTTGGACTCGATTTGACCTGCAGCACACAAATTGTTATTACTGTCTCTGAGTGTCGCAAACTTTCCCAAATGTTGCTTTTTTGTGTGCGCTACCGCTGCGCTGCCCGCCTGCCCGCCCTGCCTTTTCCCTCATGTATGCTACCACCGCTGCTGCCGTTGTCGCCAATGAGGTAGGATCGCTCACTTACCAGCATCGATGTCCTCAAGTCCCTTACTGTCTGCCATGATTGCGAATCCGACACGAAGCTCACTGGCGCAGCGCAGTGAGCTGGAAGTCTGTAGGCGGTGGTTGGGCGGGGATCCTCGTGGACGCCGGCCGCGGTTGCTTCGGTTGTACTGGAGGAACTAGATATCACTGACAGTCGGCAAGGACGGTCAGGTTCTAGTTTGTGCGTAGTTGTTGGGTTTGTTGGATGGGGACTGCAGAAAGTGCGGCGGCAGAAAGATTTCGTATTTTGACAGGGTGTGGGGCGAAAAAGACGCTCTGGCCACCCCGAAGTTTGAACTAGATGACCACATGCACGGGCAAACTAAAATTTTCCAAGCCTCTGCTTGCTGCTTCACACTCCATTCGCCGCTGTGGCCCAGTAGTATGACTCTTCCGCCTGATAGCGGCTACGACTCTGAGTTGCCTCTCGACTCCTCCCATCGACCGGTCAAGCGAATCAGAATTGGCGGCCACAGCAACAAAGATGACGAGAACAATACCTTCGTTAGACGGCACCCTCTAGGCGTGAGGCCATCCGCAAATGCCCTGGTCGCTACAAAAAATCTCAGAGACTCGTCGGGTCGCTTAGCCTTGTTACCAGACGAGTTGCTAGCCTCTTTACTCGAAGTTCTTGAGCCTCAGGATCTGCTCCGACTTGGCGGCACATGTCGAGCACTTCACGCATTCACAAGAAATGAGGAATTGTGGCGTACGCTATTTGTTGAGTAGGTCGTTCGCGTAAGACTCATCATTGCTCGGCATCATGCTGAGCAGACGGTAGGTCATCTCCTCCAAACTTCTCTTGGCAAGGCACATGGCGCTCGACATACCTAGGACAGCCTTCAGATCGAGAGCCTAGAGTTGATTGCAGCAACCTATTTTCTGATGTACTGCATCGGCCATTCTTTTGTGCCCATGTGCCTCTTCATCAATATGCTGAGAACATTCCGAAACATAATGCCATCCAGCGCTTCAGCGATCTCTCATATGATGAGTTTGCAGCAGAATGCTATCGCCAGCCCTTCATTCTGACAGATCCTGTCAAGAAGTGGCCACTCTACAAATCCTGGACGATCGAGCATCTTCTCAATACATACTCCAATGTCCCCTTCCGCGCCGAAGCCGTAGACTGGCCGCTAAAAACCTACGTCCAGTACATGGAATCCAGTCAGGATGAATCACCTCTATATCTCTTCGACCGCGCCTTCGCGGAAAAGATGAATCTGCACACCTCCGACCAACCAAGTGAGAAAGCAGACTACTGGCCACCAACATGCTTCGGATCAGACCTCTTCAAACTCCTCGGCGACCAACGCCCAGACCATCGCTGGCTCATCGTCGGTCCCGACCGCAGCGGCAGTACTTTCCACAAAGACCCCAACGCAACCAGCGCCTGGAATGCAGTGATCAAGGGATCAAAGTACTGGATCATGTTTCCATCCTCACCCTCGATTCCTCCTCCACCCGGAGTCTACGTCTCCGAAGATCAAAGCGAAGTCACAAGTCCTCTTAGCATCGCAGAATGGCTTCTCGGCTTCCACGCGGAGGCGAGAAGGACAGCGGGCTGTAAAGAAGGCATTTGCTACGAAGGCGAAGTTCTCTATGTACCCTCGGGCTGGTATCATCTTGTCCTGAACTTGGAACCCAGCATCGCCATCACTCAGAACCTTGTGCCGAGGAGTAGACTTGGCGCTGTGCTGCACTTTCTGAGGGATCAGAAGCAGAGTATCTCGGGTTTCAGGGATGATGTGCAAGATCCTTGTACTCTATTCGTCGAACGTTTGCGAGAACATGATCCGGCGCTGCTTGATGAGGGCTTGGCGGAGCTGGAGAGGTTGAGTAAGATTGGGAAGACGTGGGAGATGATTACGAAAGTCGACGCAGAGGATGGGGCCGAGAAGGGTGAGTTTTCGTTTGGTTTTGGTGGTGGTGATGATGAGGATGAAGAGGTTCCATGAGTGACAGTCTCGAAAGGCTGGACAGCATTCATGCTACGAAGACAGACTACTACGGGCTGCAGGCTTCGTCTGGCCAGCTTTCGCGCATTGCGCAAACCAGCAGTGTCGAAATCGATAGCCAGTGGACGCATAAGATGCGCCAATCATGCCCGCAAATTCGACTACTTCGAGAATCAAGGCATCGGCGGCATTTGGAAAGATGTCCAGAAAATGCCCAAAGTCTGGCAGGATATATATGAACCCAAGAGCAGACAGAGCTCGTTTTGTATATGTGGCAACTTTGCAAAGGATGTGCACATTTGCGAAGAGAAGAATTGTGGTACAGAGTCACGCAACCGCAACGGTGGACAAAAATGCAATGACTTTCACAATTTCCTTCCTTCCTTATGTACAATCTTTTCCATTTTACGTTACATCATTCATATCATCGTAGAGTTCTATACCTCTCCACCATTAGACTCCAGTACTCGTAACATTAACAGTCACATTTTCAATCTGACATCCCGTCTGATTCCAAGCTCCACCAAGGACTTGCTCTAAGAATGCAAATGCTCTAGTGTCACCGTTGGTCGACTCATCCGTATGTCCACCAACCGTGTTGCGCTCATATTTTATTGTTGCGCCAATGTCGCAGTACCTGTCCACCAGCTTATCCGTGTCATTAATCGGGCTAATTTCGTCCTTAATCGCCTTGTATGCGAAGATGGGCATTTGCGGGACGCCATGGTAGCCCATGACTCCATCGCGATTGATGATGCGCTGCGAGAGAGGGTTGCTGAGGGACTGTTCTCCGTTCTTGAAGTATTGCGTGATATTCTGGAAGACGAAAGCTCCGATTGATTCTGCTAGGGTTTGGTTGCGGGCCATGAGGAAGCCAGTCGCGTTGTATTTTCCTTCGGTGTTCAGGTTCTCCTTGATGTACTGTAGAAGTTCTGGGTACTGGCTCGCAAGACCGAGAATTCCAGCTGGAATCAATCCGGCTGCAATGCCTCCGTTAGTAGCCGCAAGGACGCTGGTCACGTTCGGTGTAAGGCCGCCCAAAGCTGCGCCGGCGAAGCTCAGGTCCTGTGCGTATTGGACTTGGAGTTCTGCTGCCCATTCGCTAGCGAGCGCACCGCCAGAGTATCCCCACATGGCGTATCGGGTGCCATTTTGTTCAAGGCCAAAGCCGGAGTTGAGGACTGCTCGAATGGAGTCGAGAGTGGCGTGGCCGGACTGAACGCCTGCGGTGAAACTGGCGCTCGGACCCTCGTAGTCTGGAACATTGACGAACCAGCCTTGTCCCAATGCCTTGGTCACATCTGGGAGAGCAGCACCATACTGAGCATAAGACGGACTGGCATCAATGTCGGCAGAGTCATACGGGACTTGGTATGAGAGCAGCTTATTGTTGCTAGCTGAAGTCTGGTTTGAAGAGTTGGGCGTGAAGAATGTCGTGACTGCCCATGTAGGTCGATACTGGCTGTCTGTGGTGCGGTAGAGGATCTGGTAAGCTTCGCTGGAGTTCGTGGTTATGCTCGTAAGGTTGCCCCTTGCAGCTCGCAGCCTGAGGATAGCACCTGGAGCAGCAGCTTCGAAATTGTGAGGTGCAGTATACCACGGATCTTGACTCGGGGGCAGAATGTCGACAGGCGTTTGAAGCAATGCTACTCGCGAGAGCTCTGTGATCGGGTTCGTGGAATATGCTGCGCCGCCAGCAACAAGAGCTGCTACGGGGAAGGTGAAAGAAGGCCTCATGTTGGCGAGATAGCAATATTTCTAGGAGGAAGCTGGACTGTAGAGGATGCAAAAGAAGGTGTACTCACGAGACGAGAGGTCTACAAAGCATTCAAGACTAATGCGACCACTCCATTGGTATATCCGTATCGGCCGTGCAGCAGGTTATCGGTTATACGCCCGAGCCGGTCCAGCATAATGCCTTTCTGAAGGCGGTGGCGAGGTCACTTTTGGTCTCGTTTGCTATACGAATTGGGATACATCATGCCGAGGTCGCGGACGTAGGCCCTTCTTGGTATAGAGCCAGGAACCTCTCGGATACAAATGCGGGGAGATTGAAAATCTTGCACTAGCATCAATCAAGGCTAGCGTCGGGAGTGCTGCGCTCTTGCCGCAAGTCATCAATCACATCATGTTCCGGCCATGGAGACGTTAGCATAGCATCAGAATGGCAGTCAGCACATCGTTAGCAGCATTCAGCGCTGCCGAGCGACAATTGCTTCGATCTCAGCGTCTCAGAAGCGGTCAATGTGTACGATGCTTCCATGCTTCGCTGCGAAAAGCAGTCCAAGACGGCACTTCTGGACAGGATGGCAACGAGATCCATAAACCAGCTCCATCCAACAGTACTCACGCCGTTTCTTTATCGTGTGAGTATGACGCTGACCGGTTAATCAGAAGCGAATCGTCGTCTCTCGAACAAGGAGCGCGCTGCGAGAATTTCGAACGAAGTATCGATGCTCCAGAGAGTACCACCGCCGGGAGAGCAGACCGACGGACCGGGTAGCATTAGAGGCACAATCCAGCGGGATCCGGAGCCACCGACGACGAGCGCTGGCTTCACCAAGACCCCGGGGAGTATGGGTGGAGAACGAATGGGGGAGAATATCTCTGCTGGTCGGGAGGGACCAAATGCGCAGGGCGTAGGGCGAGTGGCTGGCGCCGACGAGAACGTCAGAAATGAGCACCCAAGTTCTCGAAGTATGCGGAACCCATATCAAGTGCAAGAGCCGTCGGAAGGCGGCGTCAGTGTGCTAGAAGCCACTACACCCGGGCCACCGAGCACAGCAGCACGTGCCGCAACATTAGAAGGCAAGGACACTGTATCTGCCATAGCAGAGTCATTCAATGCTGGCCAAGAGAGGTCCCTGCGCGACCGCCTAGCCAAAGCCAAGGCACAAGGCCTGTCCTTCAGACCGCAAGTACCATCGCGGGAACATCTTCTCCATACGGGCAGCAGTGCTGCAACTCCTGCAAGTAAGGATTTCGAGAGTGTTGTACTAGATCGTTACAAGACTGGTCGAAGTCCTGTGCAGGCCCTCACTGTTCAGAAAGGCGAAAAAGCTCGAACGTTGCTAGACCAAAATCTACTTCTACAAAAGTTGGTTGCTGGTAGATACCCTGCTTCGTGGCTATCGACTGAAAATGGTCGCTACAAGCAGAAGACGCTGAACCAAGTCATGACGAAGCTGGCAATGAATGGCACCTACCTTCTCAAGGATGCCGACAAGTTGATCGAGAAAGTGCGGCCTCTGCTACCAGCTACTATGCAGGCTTTGCGTCCAGTGCAGGGTGCAGCAAAGACCAAGGTCCAGACCAGAGCATAGAGTGCTCTACAGAAATCATATTACACTTTCGCCGGCGTGGACAAGATTGCATAGCACAAAAACATACCGAAACCATATTTTGCCAGGTGGATACAAATACTATCAATCCGCTTAGCAGAAGTTATGCGATGCTGGTCGAGATTCGTATTGCTCTAGGCGGGTATAAAAACTTCATCGTCTCGATGTCGATGCGAAATCTCTCCACCTAGCAGTAGGTGTGAACCTGTGAAGCTACACCACACCCTGCGCCTACTGCGACACTTGCTGTCCCTCGGGTCCCCGGCCGAGACAGCGAGTATGCCTGAAGCTTCGTTAGGTGGTGTGCTGTGAGGCATTTCTCGACGACTCCTGCGAAGGAAGAGTACAGTAATGTTTTAGCGTGTGAGGCGTCAGCGTGACAAGCCCACCCCATCAACGAAAGGTCAACGACATGAAACTTGTGGTATACTGGTCACGGACAAGGTTTGGACAAGACTGCGCAAGCCTTGACAACCAATACCAAGCTTTTTCGACCTTCATGGGTTGCACTGGATGTGCAAATCACATCTCACGTCCAGGGAACCATAATCTACACTTTTCCGGGGTCCAGGTCGTTCATTGCTTCGACAACGTTGGCCAGCCGCAGTTGGCTTGACTCTTCCATCTCTACCACAATCCGACTTGGTCCCGGACTCCGTAGCGACTACATCGTCGAAATTCATCATCTCGTAATATTGCCATCTTCGCAACTTCGATTATGAAAACCTTTACTATTATCTCCATCGTAGTTGCGACTGTCTACGCGCTGCCAGCAAGGTCATCACCCTGGTTGGAGCTCCAGCTTGGAGGTAGATGTCCTGCCACAAGCAGATGCACACATGTACTGACGAAGAAATAGATGCCCTTGCCGAATCACCGACCGAAGCTGTACTGAAGAGCGGCATCCCGGACAAGGGGAGCAAGCTCGCGAACGCGAGACATCGGCACGATGTGGCAGAAATCAAAGGCTACAGCTATCGTCTCGACACCAACAGCAGATCAAGTTCGAGCGACAACAGTATGTACTGGCTATTGACTCCAATGCCGTAGTGAGAAACTGGTGGCTGATCACTTTGACATCTAGAAATAGGCAAGTGGCATATAGACAGCCGGCAGAAGAAGGCTAAGGTACTAATGATCCTCCGAGGACAGAATGCAAGCAATCGTATGCGAGTTTGACGAGAATGCGTGTGCCTATACATAACGGTGCCAGCGGGAATGAAAAGGCCATGATTGATTGGTTGCGTTGGGTGCTCCAAGGCTGGGATATCTAAGAAAAACATTCCCGCTCGAGAACGAAGCTTCACGAAGTGGCTTCTGTGAGATCTACTAGCGGACCCTAATGCCTGTTGCTCCATAGCCCCCTGTGCTACGGTTCCCGCCATCGCTACCAGGACATTGCGAGCAGCTAGGTACTCGTGCAGGAGTAGCTTGTCCATTATGGGCAGCCAAGAGAGACGAGACAATACAGACGTGCCAATTACCAGGCATCGCTGACGATTGAAACGGTCAAACATTGTCTTGATCTATCCCGATGGCAACAACGAGGTAAAGTATAAGCGGCCTCGAGACCGTAGTGCTGTTGTGTTGCTGCTCTTCAGAATTGCCAATTTATACAAGACAACCTTCTATAGTCTAGTCTGAAAGGACGACATAAGACAAATGGTTTAAGTAGCGAATATATCAAAATATGGACCTGGTTGTTCCTTTAGCGATACCAATACTTTGTTCCCACCACACTTCTATTCATCCTGCCGTACATCACTGATAATCCTAGCGCGATAATAGCAGTCACGAAGCTGCATGCAGCACAAATGTAATTAGCTGTGGGATAGCCTCGATGAGCCTCCCGGGGACGAAATATCCATTGCGAGACCAGCTGACTCAATCCGCCCATAGAATTATTCAACGCGACCGCTATCACCAGCGAATCCACCGAAAGAACATTAGATGTGACCCATGCACTCAAGGGTGCCGCGGACGGGAAGGCACCGCATGCAGCCATGATGAGACAACCGTATCGCGCTGTGTATCTGTGTGCAGGAAGCAGAGCAGCCGTGAGCCACCCGGCTCCCGCAAAAGTCGTAGCGACGGCGACGTGGAAACCTCGCGCATTGAAGCGGTCGGCGGAATAAGCGAGCAGGAGAGAGATGATGTATCCTACGACCCACGGAGGGACTGTCATCAATTGTGCTTCGACCGTGTCATAGCCCAGACCAGCTACAATCGTAGGAGTAAAGAACGTGAGTGAGCCCAGAGGTATGGCATTCGTCAACTGTCATGTCATTCAGTTCGGTCTCGACCTGTGAGCCTTAGAGGAGAATGTACTCACATATGCCAAATAATGGGCAAGCATACGCGGGTGCAATGCCGCCCACGCCACTTTGGATGGAGGCGCAGATCTGTTCAGCTCGCTTGCTACATGCTGATCCTTCAGTCTTTCTTCGGCCATAGCCCTCTCGTCATTGCTTAACCACTTCGCCGTCGCGGGATAATCGGGAATGATAGCGAGGACAGGAATCACGGAGCACACTGTGATCAGTCCCTCGATGATGAACAACCATCGGAAGCCTTCCAGTCCAGCACGTCCATTCATGTGTCCAACTCCGTATGCGATGAGCCCTCCGAATGCCCCAGCAAGAGTGGCCGAAGCGACGATGAAGGCAATTCGTAGCGATCGCTCTTCAACTCGATACCACTGCGTTATCAGGAAAATGACCGCGGGGAAGAAGCCAGCCTCAAACATCCCGATGAACACGCGTAAAATGATGACGGCAGGAAAGTTTTTCACGCCCGCGAAGCCCATCGTTACTGCACCCCAAGCAAACATGAGCAGGGCTAGCCAAAGCGATGGACGAAACCACTTCTTCATGATCAGGTTGCTTGGAACTTCGAATAAGAAGTACGCGACCGAGAACATCGATACTGTGAGGGCGTAATCGTTGCTGCTCATGCCTGTGATCTGGAGGAGCGAGTCGCCAGTCTCGTGGTTGAGGAGCCTAGCATTGCCTATGTTGCCGCGGTCCTAGATACAGAAGGATGAAGTTTGAGCGAAGGTCTCGATACTGGACATGAATCACAGCCTTGAAAGTCTTACCAGGTAATTCAGCAGATAGATCCAGCCGCAAATAGGTAAGATACGCCAATCTGCCCGTCGTACAATTCGTTGTAGGGTTTCGGTAGTGCTATTTCTATCATCCTGCTCCGTACCATGATCGATTTTGTTTTCGATGTGTCGATCGGGCTCAGACGAGTCGTTCGTGATGGCATGGACATCTTTCACCATGATGGGGTTTGCTGGACTGCAGCATCAGTTGGTCATAGGACGTGATGAGAGAATAGGCAGTACATGTGAATGGACTTTTTCAATGTCACGTACGGGCGCGTGAGGTGGTAAAACGTAGCCGAGACCCACAAGTTGGACTCAGCCTGGGCGGAACTGATCAAACAAGTCCGTCGAGATGTTTCCCCGCCCTCCGGACTTGTCTGAGCAACTCCGGAGCACCCATGCGTCAACCTGGGGGGTTTGAAGACATTTGAGTAGCCCAGCGTCGTCTCGGACTCTTGGCTGCCCCGATCCAAGTCAGCTGGTTCCTGGTAGATTAACGTCCTCTTCTCAGTCATGTCCGCGTGGTCTATCGGCACGAAGCGTTACCATGGCCCGCGCGACCGGTCTCGTGGAGCACATTCAGTTGGTCTGGGGTTGGTTGAAAGACAAACCTGGCTTTGCTTAAGGTGATGCTTTGGTTGTCGTAATCTTGTTCGAGTCAAATTGAAAGTTACGCTACTTGGAGCAGATGCAATGATTCGGCACATGACGAAGTGTGCGATGGAACAACTTCTGGAGAGAGCAAGCAAGATTTGCTAGACACAGTCATGGAAATGTCTCTGTCACATGCTTGGAGTGACGAAGTCTTGAACCACTTTGTTGAACAGCATCGGGTTTTCCCAAAATACGAAATGGCTCCCCTTCTCTTCCTCGGTGAATGTATATGCCTTGGCGCCTGGAATTTGAGAAGCGGCCCAGTTGATGCCCGTAGCATTGTTCAGACTGACTGCGCCCGACAGGACCAGTGTAGGTCGATTTATCTTGGGGAGAACATCTCGCCAATCGGCGAAGGCGTGGTTGATCAACAGTGTTGCAGCATTTTCATCGCTCATCTTCCTGTTCTGCGCAAGGACCCAGTCTAGCTCTTTCTGTGAAATGTCTTTCGTGAACATGGATTTGATGAGTGGTGCCAGCTCGTGGGATATGTTCGCAGAGAAGGTGTATGCCTGTTCTGGTTTGAAGAGAGCGGCGGACCAGGTATCACGCTGTGCTTGAGTCCAGGTTGGGTCTTGCACCAGAACAGTGGACTGGTCTGCGACGACGAAACGATCGATGCGCCATGTTTGCGAAGGGTACTGGTCCCAGAAGGCCCAGGTCACCGAAGAGCCCATGGAGTGTGCAATGATGCTGACGTTTCGCAGGTCGAGGCCATTCAGAAGATCGTTAAGATCTGCCCCAAAACGAGACAGTCGGTAGCCGAAGTGAGGCTTCGCCGAGTCGCCATGTCCGCGCATGTCATATGCGGTCACATGATAGCCGCTGCTGCCGAAGTACTCGATTTGTTTCTCCCATTCAATGGCCGCTTGTCGCCAGCCCGGGATGAACAGCAGCTTCTGCCCCGAGCTGGGTCCGCTTTGTATGTATCTCAGCCTGATGCCGTCCGATGTTGCTACTTCCGCCACCTTCGCCTTCCACCCAGCATCCGCCGTGACGCCGGCTACAACCAATATCGCCAACCAAATTGGAAGCAAGTCGAAGGACAGCATCGTGGTGCACTTCATTCACCCACCAACGCCTGCGCGCGCCGGGCCCCAGCGGCTGCTTATATGTTGATATTACGATGAGACACCATCGTAATATCGATAATTCATTTCCTGCAGGTCCTGCCCTGTAGCCACACCATGACACTTTTCGTCCCCGCCTTGTGCTGCACATAGACTTCCGTGTCCATTCAAGCTCACAAGGTCTTGCCGAGTAAGGCAGCGGGGAAACCCTCAACTCTGTCCGGAGCAGGTGAATATAGCCCGTATATAGCCCCCGGAGCAGTACACCATCCTCCGCCGCTTCATTCCTTGCCTTATACACTGCCCAAACACATCGGCGACATCTTGTAGCCATCCTCAGCACATGTCACTCCGGCACGCAGTGAATGTCCATGCCGCTGCCATGACCTCGCAGGAAGTCGTCACTGGCCACACAGGCCCGGCACGCAAGAAGCAGCGGTCCTTCATTGCGAGACAGGTACACTCGACCAGCATAGAATGAGGCGCCATCTTTGTTCCGACATTGATTGTCTGTCGGAGATCAATAGGCATGCGATGCTTGTCGCGCAAAGAGGGCACGATGCGATGAAGCACTACCCTGTGGACTATGCGCGTCTCAGGATATCGAGTGCCACTACGGGGACCGCAAAATCACCAAGTATCTCGGTGATGTTTTACCCCGTGGTATGGAAATGTTGCGCTGATCTTATCGTAGACATGAAGCGTCCTACAGCACGATTATGCGAGGCATTCGCAGGATCGAGCACAGACTAGAAGCCTTCGAACCGAGCAACACCCCTAACTCAAGTGTAAGAAAGAGTGAATTCATCTGCAAGCTTCCATCCGTGTTCGCTGTACTGGACAGCTGTATGCTGATCCTAAGCACAGACCTATAGTCCTACCTCTGGAGGTGTTGTAGGAAAGACGATTTCCACGGAGCAATATCAACCTATCAGATTGAGTTTCAGTGCACACTCGACTCTCGCATGGCCTTGCATTCAGTCTTTGCTCCCACCATCGGTCCTCGCATTGTGTCATGATTCTGGATTTAACTACGTATCTGCTGAGGAGTTGAACAGGTCTCTCTTGCCAGCCTCGAGCGTCACGGTGGTGGACGACTGGATCTCCCAGACAAGCCTGAAGACGTTTCAAGATTTGAGTATGAGTTATTTCCAGAACTTCAACACGACATATCCCGTGCTCGACCACCAAACATTCTTCCAGCAGACCTTGGTATCTGTTATGAACTCCGATTTTGGTCCTGATGTGGACTCATCCATCGTCTTACTGGTCATGGCACTGGGAAGTTGCAGCCAAGAACTGACAGCAACAAGAGGAGATGTAAGAACACCAAGCTCCTCACTCCACACTGCTGACATTGCTGATATGCCCCAACATGAGAATACTCCCGGGCTTTCTTACTTTATTGAGGCTCGGCGAAGAATGGCTTTGTGTGACTGCAATGTAGGGTTGAAGACTTGTCAAATGTCTCTTCTGGCTGGGTATGTCGTGAGAGATCTTTCATACAACGGGATCTCACATCAAACAGCCTTTACCATGCACAATCTCTGCGCCCGCTACAATCCTGGATCATGATAAGCAAAGCCTCACTCTGCCTGCAACATTACTGGAGAAGAGATCAGCTCGCGCAACAGGTCGAATCATCTTCCACCGGTTTAGAATCTGCCCAGGCCGAGTGGGAGCATGATATGCAGTCTCGTCTCTTCTGGATCTGCGTCACCCTCGAGACACTATTTGCAGATGAATTGCAGTACCCGGCCGTATCGCTACAGGATCTTTGCGACTCCGTACCTTTACCGAGATTCTGCCCACCTAAGTGGCTTCGGAATGCCTCTTCCATGTGCGATGTGATGGACACTTCATACTTCCACTACCATTTCTTGTCGCAGACCGCCCACCGGACACTTCTCACGAGGATTCGGGATACCTTGTTCATTTCCGGTTTGTCTACACCTCCAAGACACACTGACTTGTTTTCATATCCGATTCGTCTGGGCTGACATGCTAGGTAGGCGAAAGCGATTCGCAGACCCATTCCGTACTAGAAGAAGAACTGTACAATCAACTGGAACAGTGGCGCAACCAGCTACCACGTGATTTGGCGTTCGAGTTGCAGAGTTCGCCATCACATTTAGATCTGCCCTATGGCACTACGGCTTCTGCTTGGTTACGTGCACGCTACGTGATTAGCAAGTACCACATACGACGTCCTCTAATGTGAGTGACCATGATTGGCGACCGTCTACTGGCTGACGATAGGACAGCTATCGAGTCGCCGCGAGTGAGCTGCCCCCGTCTGAGCAAGATGTCGAAAAGTGTGGCGACGCACTTTCTGCAATTATCGAGTGGACTTCGATCATGGAGCATATCAGCGTACGGCAAAGCTGTATGCCACTAAGGTTTTTCATGTGCAGCCAGTAAGGACCCCGATTGTAGTATCTGGACTTCTAGTGCTAATTAGCTCATCTTTGAAGACTGTTCGGGCAGATGGTCGTGGTGTTCGCGTTCTCTGTATCGCCGCATCGACGGCTCCTCTCGCTAGTCACGCCCACTCATGTTGGATGGTACAAATCTGCTTTGGAGATACTATCCAGAGCCGCGAAACGAAGCGATATCATAGCAAAGGATTTCAAGATCGCGACACACCTGTATGAGAGTGTAATTACAGCTACTCTATGAACGGTTCCAGGGGATCCCTCAAGGTCCCGTCGATACAACCAAGCCCCCATCAACAACCAAAGAATGCCCAGTGATATACTTGGCGGCGGAACTCGAAAGGAAAACCGTCGCGTCCGCCACATCGAACGGTGAACCCAGACGACCCATGGGAACATTATGCTGCATAATCTGGCGAAACATCTTCCGCTTACCTTCATCCTCACTCCGCTCCAAATCCTCCACCAAAGGCGTCATGATCAAACCCGGCACCACACAATTCAACCGGACTCCGCAGGAAGCGAATTCAGCTGCCGTGACCTTCGTAAAGTTGATAACCGCCGCTTTCGCAGCATTATAAGCAACTTGCGATTTCCCAAGATACCTCATCCCGGCAACCGACGCATTATTGACAACCGATCCACCAGAATCTTGCCTCCGCATGATAGGGACAACAAAATGACAAGCAAGATACACACTCCTCAAATTCACTCGTATTTGCTCGTCCCATACATCCTCCATCATACTCGTCACATCTCCATGTGCTGGGAACCCGACATTATTCACTAGAATATCTATCCGTCCGAATGTGGCAATACATGTGTCGACGACATTGGAGACGTCGTGGGAGGATGTGACGTCTGCGCGCATGACTTCGCAACGAGAGCCTGGGGGGAGTCGGGATTTTGTGCGTTCTGCTGCGGTGAGGTCGAGATCGCAGCCGAAGATGGAGCAGCCGTTTTGTGAGAGACGGAGGGCGATTGCTGCGCCGTTGCCCCAGGAATTGGGATTGGAGCTGGGTGTTTGGCCGATGCCCATTATTAGGGCGATTTTGGAATTGAGGTCGGGATATAATGGATGCGAGTCGTTCATTTTGATGAGATAGAGTTGTGGTTGTAGAAGATATATGGTAGAGAATTTTCGAGGCTGTGAGATCGCATGCCCATTTTGTAGTCTACTACAGTTGCGCAAGTCTGCTGCGTCGTGAGTTTCTTTCCTCTCTCTCTCTCTCGCTCTCTGGATCATCGTACACGGGTCTTGCTGGGAATCATGTTCATCGCGTGGGATCTTCCTTGTAGGAGAAGCGATATCCGGAGTAGCTGACACGACTCCGGAGCATTGAATAGTATAGTTTCTTCGAGTAGCCGGTTTTGTTTGGACACATTTGACGTGGAATTTGTGACTGGAAGTATGCATCACGGAGTCTTAGAAGCTCTTATCAACAACTTCCACATTTGATTACCGTAGCGAAGACTCCAAGCTTACGATAGCTATTGAAACGACACTGATACCTCGTCCTCTTAGAAATATTCATCCGTCTACTGTGCACTCGTTAAAGAATTTGTATGATCCAACATGTGGCTGTAGACACGCGAGCTGCTGCTACAGAGAAGAGGAAGACAGCCTCGAAGGAAGTCCAGGGAAAGAGCCGGGTAGGAAAGACTGTGTGTTGTAGACGAAGAAGTATCTTGCAATCGGAGGTCATAAGGAGATCGCAAATTGAACCGAGAGAGATCGAAATGCTTCAAGCAAGGTTTGAAGACGAGGTCCTCCTGTCTCGGATCTGGCATCGCCATAAACCTTCAGTTTGCAGGCTTCTTGTCAAGGTCGTAGTCACATCGGGACCAGCCAAAATGGCGTACGCAACCTTCAGTTCTTCCAAGTCGGCAACAAGACTCTCCTCCCAGTAATCTTACCTTCATCCAAATCCTTCAACGTCTTTGGCAAATCCTCAATACTCCCTGTCGTAATCTTCGGCGTAATAATTCCCTGCGCCAACAATTCCAACCCACTCTTCAAATCTTCCGTACTACCATTATAACTTCCTTTGATCGTCACCATCCTCACAATCATCATTATCGGCATGAATGGAACAGTCTCTGCAAGTAGCCCAACCATGACAATCAATCCCGCATCCTTGACACACAATTGCGCACTCATGATCGCATCAGGATGTCCAGTGAAATCGACAAAAGTATCAACAACAATTCCTCGCTCCGCGACAACTTCGTGAACAGTCTTCCTCCCGTCCCCATCAGCGACCAAAATCGCATCCTCCTCTGCTACCCCGTACTTGATCGCCATATCAATAGCTTGCTTTTTCCTATCTGCTACAATGATCTTCCCTTCCCCTTTCATCACATGTTGGGCAATCTGCAATCCACTCAGTCCCAGCCCACCTAATCCAAAAATCACAATCGTTTCTCCAGGTTGTACGTTTGCCGTAGCAGTCACAGCACAATAAGCAGTGTTGATCGCATCCACAGAAATCGCGGCTTGCTCCATCGTCACACCCTCAGGCACCTTGATGCACGCTCGTTCGGAGACGCAGACGTATTCAGCATACATTCCATCATGGCATATTCCGTAGTTCCCACTGCCCGGTTTACGGCAGATCCTGTGAAGACCTCGAGAGCAGGAGGAGCAGGAGGAGGATTGATTGCAACCGGGTATTATGTGGATTGCTACGCGGTCACCGATCGCGAGATTGTCGGATGAGGTACTTCCGAGTTTTGCGATCTCGCCAGCTCCTTCGTGGCCTAGGACGAATTCTGAGTCCATGTTCCAGTCTGGTGGCGTTGGAGGTTTCATGGTGAGAAGTGTGCAGTCAGTATGGCAGACGCCCATGGCCTGGAGCTTTACAAGGACTTCCCCCAGGCCTGGTTCTGGGATGGGGACTTTGGTTCGAATGGGTTCTGTCTCGCCTATGCGAACTTTCCAGGCGTTCATTGTTTTGGGTGTGCTGGCTGTCATGTTGGGGTTGGGTCTTGGTGTGTTGCTCAAGATTGGACTTGTTCAGATGTGCTCTTGTACGGTAGTTCTATCCTACCTACGAAGCTATCCACTTGGCAAGTTGTCAGGCCGTTCTTGGGGCATCGGGCATTGGAGACAAGAGCTGATGACTTCACAGAGGACATGCCACCTTCTGTCAGCTGCCGAGCATCGCTTCATACTGAGGGTTGGCTTTTACCTGTCACTCTCGGTCCGCAGAGCCGCGATCTTCGAGAATATGCTTCAGGGGTACCAAGAGTAGCTTTCTTAGTAAATTTGGTATGTAGATACTCTCTAGACTATATAGAATAGTACCAATAGTTCCAATTTGTCTAAACCTATACTAAGGTATCGATTAGGGTTAAGAACGAGGGTATTCTATAAGCTACTAAGCCTTAATAGTAACTCGCGAGGATCGTACGACTCGCCTAACTACCGGTAAGCCGCCTAAGCGACTAGATACGAGTCCAACAAAGGAGGCGGCTAAGAAGAAGCCTATTTTAAAGATACTCGAGAAGCTAATTACGCCGCTACCGGTAGTTAAAAAGTCTAGGAAGAAGCCTACGGCTCTAGCCGTACCGCTAATCGATTAAGTAAATAATGGCTCTACTACGGGCGTTACGGCTTCCGGTACTAAGGAATAAGCGCCTAGTAACGTTAGCGGTAAGATAGGTAGTACTTCCTTCGAGTCTTAGTCTACTTAGTCTTCTTCTACGACTAATAAACTAAAGGCTCTCGGTCGTAGTAATATCGCTCTTACGTCCGAGAGCTACATTCGAGAGTAGCTTACTAATAAGAAGGGGCTCGTTTTAATAGACTATAGAGGATACTAGTATCTTATAGATACTACGAAGAAGACTAAAGAAGATAGGTAGGTTATCTTAAAGCGTAATATCTTCGACGTTACGGATCTAGCCGAGGGTTAGAATAGATATAAATAGGTAGGCAAAGTGACCGAGAAGTATAGCTTAGAGCGCTATTTGAAGGTAACTTTATTAGCTTATTATAAGGGGGTTAAAGAGAAGGATTATTATTAAGAGACCTAGCTATAACTATTTGATAATAATAATAATAAGGCTACGGAAGAAGACAAGGCTTATAGCTATACCCTTAACCGTCTCGGTTATTAGGTTAACGAGGAGTTACTAACTAACCCTTAACTCGATATGTTCTTCTATACTAAACCAAGGCCTATTAGAGTAGGTCTAGTTAGCTTAGCGTAGAGGTAAGGTACGGCTACTAGCAAGAGACCTCTTAGTAAGACGCTAGGTTAGTAGCAAGCCGCTCTTACTAACGTTTAAGTAATAGAACTAAACGAGAAGAGTAACTTCGAGGTTAATATTTAAGCTTACTTTGCGTATAATCTTAGTACTTGTCGTAATGTTAAGATTAAAGGACCTAAGACCTACTACTAGCGCAATCCGGACAAGTAAGACGTGCCTAATAAGTACTAGCTTATAACCTCCAAAGTAATCAAATTGCTAGTAAGACTAATCGCTTAAGGCTACTAGAAATTTAGCGATCTAATATATATAGAGGTACTTGTAATAATAATTAAGCTACACTTCGAGAGAGACGTTACTAAGAAGGTCGCTAATTAGTTAAAGAAGAAGGGTATTGCTAGCGGTTATAGCGAGGGTCTAGCTAAAGCCTACAAGATCTAGGCTCCTATTAATATTATCTTCGGAGATAAGGTAGCGGCCAATTTCTAAGTAGCTATAGGACCTAGATTTACGCCTACGACTCCTTCGAAGATACTAGCTCGTACCCTACTAAGACCGGGTCTTATAAAGGATATATCGTTACTAATAGTACTACCGGAAGGGTTAAGAGAGGATAAGGAGCTACGGATCGGATTCTTCTAGTAGGTACTCGAGATACCGCTATTTAACGACTCGGTAGAAATGCGAGCTATATAGAAGATCTATATCGACGAGCACTTCGACCTTGTTACTATCGCTAATATAAGCAAGAAACAATAGTAGGAAGAGTTTAAAACAAGGGCTAGTACGAGGTATAGAATAAAGGAAGTAGTCGAGAAGTTCCTAATACTAAAAGCTAATAAGATTATAGCGGCGGAGCTAGCCGGAGCTAAGGATACTATATAAAGTACGAATCTAGGCTTTACTTCTTGTAGTACTATATAACGTTAATACTATTACTTTTTATAATTGTTGTAGGCGCGGACTAATTAGACTAAACATATCTTATATATTAAATATCTAGTATAGTACTACGTTATATATTGAGATTTCCTTTTTATATAAAAGCTTAGAATTCAAATATTTATAGTACTTCTCGGGCTCGAGCGCGCTAGTCGTACTAGCGTACTTTGCCGCTAACGTTACCTTATTAGTCCTATTCTTCTTTAGATTCTTCTTCGCTATCTATATCCTTAATCTACTTACTAATCGACGCCGGCGGCGTATATATATACTAGTTATACTAAGTAGACTCTTCCGGATCGAGACCTATTAGATCTTGTATGTATCTAGCGGTACTAACGAAGCCCTCTTTAGAAAACGCGAAATCTAGGTAGTAGACGTTATATCTAGTATATTCGAAGAGTTTCTACGCCCTCGGGCCTTAATATCGCTATAGGTAATAACACAAGAAGTCGCCGAAGTTTGAGAAGTATTCTACGTCTCGAATATGCCTCTTAATATAGTACTTCAAGTAGTTAAAGGTCTATTCGATAGGATTCAAATCCGGTAAGTACGGAGGCAAGTATTCGAGTTAGTAACTAGCTAACAATATCGCCTCCCTTACCTCCGAGCTATAGTAGATACTAGTATTATCTATTATAAAGATTATCGGCGGATAGCCTTCGAGGTAAGGTATTACCTATTTAGTTAACTAAGCGACGAAGATCTCTCGAGTTATTAAGCCTTATCGACTAATCGTATAAGGCAGATAGCTATTAATAGTAAAAGCGGATAGTATAGACTATCTTACTTCTCGCTACGTATACCGGAAATCTCTATAGTTAATGCCCTTTAGAGACTAACTATACTTCCGCTAACTAGTCTTCTAATTATAGTTAGTCTCGTCGATAAAGACTAATCTATCGACCGGCTATTTAGCGTACCTAAACATCTATAGAGCCCTTAGTAATAGGTTGCGTTCCTTCGCCTTCCTTTATACCGACTTATACCTCTAACTACGCCGCTTTAAGACGCTCGATAAATGCGTATATTTTAATACCTCTTAAAGCTCTAGCTACTTATCGATAAGCGCCTATATTACCTCTACGAAGTACGAGTCCGGTCGCTTAGATAACAACGCCTCGATATATATCTCTTGCTTATTATTGAGAATAGTCTTGTAGCCTCGCTTTGTAATATAAGGAGGATAGATCTCGCTAAATAACTATTAGTTATTAAGGGCTCTATATACCGTACGCCTATAGATAGGTAGTCGACTTGTCTCTATAATTTGATAGACATCTTTGCCTTATGCAAAGTAGTCCTTTAGTAGCTCTTAGTGTTCTACGCTAAGCTTTTTACTAGGATGTATTCTATACCTCGCAATACCTCGGAAACGGCTATACTAATGCTTTATAGCGACAAATTTGGCTTCAAAATGCACTATATACGTAGGTACGTAGAAGAGAGGAAGATATGCTATTCTACGAGCAAAGTGCCTAACAAAATTGGTAGCGGTAGGCTGCTTGGCACGCGCAGGCTTCCCCGCAGCCGAGTGACAGGTAAAAGCCAACCCTCAGTACAGTAGAATAAGGCAGCGCTGATCCTGCTGCGGTCAACACTTCTAATCAGCGGCAAGCTGACCTAATGATGTCCTAAACATTCTCCTTCTGAGTATAGGATGTAGGTAGGCAGTACGACGCAGCCAGCAGCGTTGAAGTAAGGGCCTGTTAGAATGCCATGTCCGTATCTCCGATGAAGGAGACTCGCTTCGGCGTAAAGAAAACTTAGTGGGGACAACTCATCGAAACATTATTGATAAATATAACAACGTCTTGTCGGAAGTCTTGCGATACTTCGGGGGACAAGAGCATCCATCTGCCGAAGAAGCAGTTCTTTGTACCGCGCATGAAAGTAGGAATATGTCCGCACCTTTCGGACGAGGCGTGGGAAGCCTACTACCAGTGCCGAGCTCGAGCTTGCGGGCAACTGTGGTCCAAACCGCACATATTACTACCACTTGCAGGCCCAATGGCGTCTTTTGCAGGAGACAGAATCTTGGATTCCAAAGTGTTAGAGGCTTTGCAGCACGCACGTCGAACAAGATGGCCGACATAAGGCAGATCAAGGACAATTGCCGAAAGGTACGCATTGAAGCCATCACAAGATTACCGCGAGTCGAATCAATCACTTGCTAACACTTCTTCATTACCCCAGGTAATGTGTATTGGCCGCAACTACGCCGATCATGTCAAGGAACTCAACAACCAACGCCCCAAACAACCCTTCTTCTTCCTGAAGCCACCCTCATCAATCCTCCTCCCACATGAAGGCCCCATCCTTCGACCCGCAGGTGTCAACATGCACTTCGAAGTCGAGCTCGGTCTCGTCATCGGCAAGACTCTGCGCGACGTAGACGAGAACGACGAAGCTCGCTGGCTAGACGCGATCGAAAGCTATGTCCTAGCCATCGACATGACCGGTCGCAATGTCCAAGAAGAAGCCAAGAAACGAGGTCTTCCCTGGTCAATAGCCAAAGGTTTCGACACTTTCCTCCCCCTCGCTGGACCGATTGAGAAGAGCAAGATCGCAGATCCACACAATGTCGAGTTGTGGTTGAGTGTGAATGGGCATGTGAAGCAGCAGGATAATACCGAGCTTATGCTTTTTAGGATTGGGAGACAGTTGGCAGATATCTCCAAGGTCATGACTTTGGAGAAGGGAGATGTTGTGCTCACGGGTACGCCGAAGGGAGTGGGACCTGTGGTTACAGGGGATGTCATTGAGGCGGGTTTGAGGATTGGAGGGAAGGAGGTTGAGGAGGCGAGGATAAAGGTTCCGATTAAGGATCGCGAGGGAGCGTATCAGTTCACGGAGACTTACTAGATGCGTAGACGTGAGAGAAAGAAAAGGCAGAAGCTTGGTGCGAGTGGCATCACGAACGGCTCTCGTTCAGCGTCGTCTTCAGGCATGGAGCCAAGCATTCTCTCAGCCTTCCTGCCATCGTACGTCCCCTACATGCCATATGCCCTATGCCTATGAACCTTACCACATGTCGACACAGCCAAGGCTTAGAGATTCACTAACAAATGTGCTCACGCCATTCTACTGTCATGTGCCAGTCGCGCCAGAGCAAAATCATAACTTCACCTCTCCACAGCTACCTTGCCATTGGGAACAGTCGCCCACCCCGCCTTGCCCACGATTATGCTGAAGATCAAGTAATGTGTCCACGTCATGACATTAGGTTGCGTGGTGTCTGCTGGCATGTGAAGAATGACGCATGCATCTCGATTTCATTTTCCACCATTTTCGCTGTGCCACGTACGCCACGAGGCTTGAGAGTTGGGGGAATGACGGAGACAGATCCGCTGTCCTTCACTTGACGTTTCCATCTTGCTTTCCATATCTGATGACTTCCTTACCTAGATGCTATGCTTGGCAGAGGGAACGACGTACAGTAGCAGATGGAGGCAGAGCTGGGCGACCCGTCAGTCCGCGCGGGCACGAAACGACGTGAGAGAGAATTCCGAAGGTCAGTCGCGCTGACTCCCCATGGGCGCCCGTCCAGGCACCTGACCTGCTGACCAAGACCTACCTCTAGATATGCCGAAGCCGTGTTGAATATTCACGAGACCTCCGGAGAGGCTGCGGCAACTTCATCCCTCGATGTGCCCTTGACTGCCTTTGCCCAGCTGGTCGCTCTGCGCCTCCATGCCAAGCGAGTCTTGATCTCCTTGTTCGACAAGCAATACCAGGTATTCATGAATATCACAAGCTGCCGGCCTCTCGTATGCCTGCCTGAGAGATGCGCTGACGATCGAGCCATCAGTACATTCTTGCCGAAGCAACAGCGACTCTGAGTCTTCAGCAGGACTCAGACCACGACCATGGCGATGGTAAGTATAGCAGTTATCGTAGCACGCTGGACATGCTTGTGTGGTGTGACGGCGGCAGCTTGGCTCGCAGTGTCCAGCACGCTGTTCTGATACCTGATTTTCGAGCAACCACCATTCATCCTCGCCATACATGCTAACCCCGACGTCCTCTCGCCTTTTAGCCATGTTCTTCGGCTCACAGAAGATTCTTCGTCGCCATGACTGGTTCAGCGAAGCGCTCCAGGCAGCCCATGAGCAAGCCAAGAAACCGCAGTTAATGCCGAAGGAAGATGCCGCGCTCATCATTGCAGACCTTACGATCGACGATCGCTATTCGCAACATCCATTAGTTGTCGGCGCGCCTTTCATTCGCTCCTACATTGCTGTACCTTTATTATCGCCGACAGGTTATGCAATCGGGCTCCTCAGTGTTCTGGACGACCACCGTCGAACGAACGGGCTTCATAAGTCGTGCATCAAGATCATGCGAGACGTGTCCAGTAGTGTAATTACCCATCTGGAGCTTGCCCGGACGAAGGCTGTGCACAGTAGAGCACAGCGAATGGTGCAAGGTCTAAGCAGATTCATTGAAGGGAAACACTCACTAGCCGACGATCCACGCCACCAAGGACAGAGCGCAGAGCAAGTCTCTGTTCGTTTACACGACCAGACCAGCCGACTTGGTGCCTCTGCTCGCACACACGCCTTCAACGCCGCCAGCAATAACGAAAGAGTGGATGATGCTCGAGTCATACCGCGCACTAGAATCTTCGCCGGTCCACAAACTTACGCTACGAGGCAACAGAGCTCGGCCAGTCCTACGCCTTTCATGCAGGTGCATCCGGATAACACACCACGCAGGATGTCTGCAGGATCTGCTCGAGTATCCAGGAAGCTGAAGGAGTCTAATTCGGCCAGTAAGCTTCAGCAGGATCTTGTGCTAGAAAATGTTTCGCAGGCATTCCAGCGAGCAGCGACGCTTATCCAGCAGGCCATGGACGTGGCCGGTGTTCTGGTGTTGGATGCTTCGGCAGGGGAATTTGGTAGTCTGCGAGCCGCGGGCGATAATGACCCCAGCCCGACCAACACTGACAGTGGTGAAAGCTCCACATCATATACCGAGTCAGCTCGCATCTCCAATGCTACGACCAGGAAGAATCCGAAGTGCAAGTCTGCCCGTCGTCTAGCTGTGGCTCATGGCGAGAACATTGATCTCTCCTCTCAGATGCAGCCCATGTCGGAAAGATTCGTCCAATCGCTTATTCGACAATTCCCCCACGGCAAGATCTTCAACTTTACAGAAGATGGTCTGCTGTCTTCAGATCACTCGGATAAGGGCACGACCGGGTCGGATGGAGGATCTCAACAAGACGATGCTAGTGTATCGGTTCGCCCAAAGAGAGGGAAAGGCGCAGCGAGCACTAACCCGGCCGAACTGACGAACATCATTCCTGGCATTCGATCGTTTGCCATGGTGCCCATGTGGGACAGCCAGAAAGGCAGATTCCTTGCCGTGACGATGACATGGTCCTACGAGCCCACGCGATTTTTCTCTTTCAAGGACGATCTCAATTACCTTGGCGCTTTCTGCGATGTCGTGATGACTGAGGTTGGTCGAGTGGAGGTCCAAGCCGACGCGAAGTCAAAAAGTACATTCATTGCATCCATTTCGCACGAGCTAAGAAGTCCGTTGCATGGGATTCTTGGCGCTGCAGAATTTCTCCAGGAAGAAGATGATGATGACCACAACGTACGACAGCAAATGGTGCAAATGATTGACTCATGCGGTCGATCTTTACTGGACATTATCAACAATCTCCTTGAACACGCTCACGGATCTGCCGAAAAAGATACTGGTCGGTTGCAAGCAAGATCTCGCCGCCGTGTTTCGAGGCAGACATCGCCTACAGACGTCGTTCAAGACCTTTCCATCCTGACCGAAGAGGTCTTGCACAGCATGCTTCACAGCACACCGAAGCCTGCGAATAGTTCGAGATCTCCTATCGTCGAATCGTCGACCATTCTATCGTCGTCCTCAGAACCTATTAAAGTCATACTCGACATGGATGTGAACGGGCTGCCCCCGTCCGGCTGGAATTTTCACGTCAATGCTGGAGCTTATCGAAGGATATTGCAGAATTTGGCGTCGAATGCCATGAAGTACACGGACCGCGGGTTCTGCAAGTGTAAACTATCAATCGCAGGACCAGTAGCTGACGGTAAGCGATCCAACGTTGAGCTCGAGTGCTCGAATTCTGGAAAAGGCATGAGCGAGGAGTATCTGCAACATGGTCTTTGGCAGGCCTTCAATCAGGAGGACTCGCACGCACAAGGGACTGGTCTTGGATTGAGCCTGGTGCATGACTTGGTTAAGGATCTAGGTGGCGCCATCGATGTGCGAAGCACGAAAGGCGTTGGTACTTCTGTCAAAGTTCTGCTACCTCTTTTCGCGGGCGAGCCGACTGGGAGAAGCCTCAAAGAGACGGATGACGCTATCGAAGTCCGAGGATTCACATATAGCCTTGTTGGATTTGAGTCGTCATCAGAAGATCGACAGAGCTCTGCGGACGGGCGAGATTTGCTGCGGGCATCAATTGGCCGAACATGTCAATACCTAGGTCTGCCGCCTCACAACGAAGGATTAGATCATGGCACGAACCCGCAATTCGTGATCGTCACCGAGCGGCAAGCTTTAGCTGCGTCGCGGATGCCAAAACGCCAACGGCCGAGCTGGCAAAGCCTGCCATGCATCGTTCTTTGCGATTCTGTCACAGCTTCGAGATCTGCGGCCCCTGCTATTGCTGGTGCATTCCGTCAAGCCATCACTGTGTCTCAGCCCTTGGGGCCTCGGCAGCTTCTCACATCTCTGGTCTTGTGTTTGCATACTGCACCTCAAGAGAGAGACCTCGCATCACTGCACATTAATCAAGGTGCCAGACCGAGCTTCAGCGCCGTCCCTGACCCGGCCAGTGAGAATTCAGAAATGACTCCGGCGATGCAATCGCTCTCGCAGATGGCAGAACCGCCAACAGCAGGAGCACCAATCGCACAGCATCTAGCAGATTCAAGGACTTGGAAGATGAGTGTAGACGACCAGCTCCGACGTCCGTTTTCACCCGAGTTCAGACGGCTGTCGGTGAGGGCTTCTGCCTCCACCGTGCTTGTCGTGGATGATAACCCGGTCAACCTGACTTTGCTTGAACGCTACATGGCGAAGTTGAAACGAACTTACGTTGGAGCAATCAATGGACAGGAAGCTTTGGTTGCGTACAAGGATAACCATTCCGCTGGACCCCAGCCCAGCCGTCCTTCGCCAACTTCATCTACATCACAAATCGACTCACCTGCACTTCCTATTTCTGTAATTTTCATGGATATCACAATGCCTGTGATGGATGGTCTGGAGGCTAGCCGGCGAATACGCGCGTACGAGCGAGCCGCTGGGCTACAGCCTGTCATGATCGTGGCTCTCACAGCGCTTGCTAGCCCTCATGCCAGACAAGAAGCCTACAGCAGTGGCGTCGATTTATTCTTAACGAAGCCTGTCCGCTACAAAGACGTCGAGAAGATTTTTGAAGACTGGGAGACAGAGATTGGGTAACGTGGGCAACGAAGAACGACAGCTAAGTAGATCAGCAGCAAGCCCACGAGACGAGAAAGCAGAACATGAGAAGCACATGCAACGTCTGGACCACTACTGGCCCATTCACAGTATACGTGGTGTGGTTTGCCAGGCTTCATCGTATCGTGCCAGCGTCCTGATGTGGTCTAATCTCACCCCGCTTCAGCCAATGACTGGCTAATACCGAAGCGGAAGGAGGAAGTGAGTGTGCAGTGGGGCTCGGGAAGCCGCACGATTGGAGCTAGCGCACAAGCTTATTTACCGCAAGCAAATGGACGACCACTGTGCTTCGAGAGGCGCGCTGCCCTTGCAGAAGCGCAGATGAAATATGATTGATTTTTGGCCCCTAGCAGCATGGATTGACACTGTTACAGCACTAAAAGCACACAGCTGATGGAAAGACCTCGCCACTGATAGGTAATGGCAGCCATCCTCTACTTAGTCAAGGCGCACAAACACGGGACGGTCTGTCGACTAATGTGGCAGGTCATGACGCTAGCTTCAAGCCGATCAGTATCGCATTCAAGAAATGATAAGAAGCGCTTGGGGTCTTGTTTTCAAAGCTACGGCCTTTACCTCCTCGTCACTCTATTCCCTCTCTGATATTCCTTAGAAGTGCTTGGAGAATGAAGGCTGTCTTTGCGCTTGGCCTCGCTGGGCTCTCAGCTGTACATGCTGCGCCGTTAGACGATCGATCAGACTACGCTGTGCACAGCTCTCACTTCGTCCCAAATGGATGGGAGCGATCAGGCAAGCCGGATCCTGAGCACACCATTGACCTCCGGATTGGTCTGAAACAAAGCTCTTTCGAGGAGCTGGAGAAACATCTCTACGAAGTCAGCGATCCAAACCACTCTCGATATGGGCAGCATTTGTCAGTCCAGGAAATTCGTGCTTTCACAACTCCATCTGGAGAGGCTCTGACTGCTGTTGAGAATTGGCTGCAGGTATGATCTGCCTACGATAGCTCTAATACTTCGAGAATGAGGATACATGCTGACTTGGACTAGAGTCATGGCATCTTCAGGGAACAGGTGCAATACAGCCCTGCGAAAGATTGGGCCGTAGTCGCACTGCCTGTCAAGCAGGTCGAGAAGCTCTTAAATACCGAGTATCACCAATACCAGGATGGCAAGGGCGCTCAAGTCGTGCGAACAACGGAATACAGCCTTCCGGGGTTCCTCCATGGCCACATCGACACCGTGCAGCCCACCAATTACTGGGGAAAGCCGGAACTGCACTCTTCGGATCTGAAGATTGTTGATCTTTCTGCTGCTGACAGCGTGGCGTCTCTCGCCGCAGCGGCGGCACCATCAGCCTGCGCCGGAACGTCTGTTTCTCTGAACTGCGTGAGGACTCTATATAACACAATCGACTACACTCCCAAGGCCCCACAGAAGAACTACGCCGCTTGGACGAACTACCTCGGTCAAGTGCCGTCCGATTCTGACTTCCATCAGTACATTGCTCAGCAGCGACCTGATGCCAACCAAAGCTACGCTTTCACCAGAACGATTATTGCGAACGCTTCGGACGACCAGACGAACCCCGGTGTAGAAGCTAACTTGGATTCTCAGGCTCTGGGCGGCTTTATTGTTCCTACGAAGCTTACCACGTACTCAACCGGTGGCTCTCCTCCATTCACGCCAGACATCAAAACTCCTACCAACACCAACGAGCCATATCTGACTTGGCTCGATTACGTGCTGAAGCAGGTGAACCTTCCATACGTCATCTCTACCTCTTACGGTGATGACGAGCAGACTGTGCCATTAAACTACGCCCAGAGAGTCTGCGCAGAGTTCGCGCAGCTCGGAGCCCGAGGCATCACTCTTTTGGTGTCCAGCGGTGACAGCGGCGTCGGTGCTCCAGGTACATGTGTGTCCAACGATGGAAAGAACACCACCAAGTTCCTACCGGCTTTCCCAGCATCTTGCCCTTACGTAACTACCATTGGAGGCACTCGCGACTTTTCTCCTGAACAAGTCGCTTTCGACACTAGCAATGGCTATGTCGCGGGTAGCGGCTTCAGCGAATATTTCACTCGTCCAGGATACCAGGCCGCTCAAGCACTCAAGTATCTCGCCTCCATTGGAAGCTTGAACAAGGGACTTTACAACCCGAACGGCAGAGCTTATCCTGATATCTCGGCCCAGAGCTACCGCTTCCAGGTTGTGTACAAGAGCCGAACAATTGGGGTCGATGGCACTAGTGTCGCTTCGCCCATCAGCGCAGGTGGTAAGTTGTCCTTCGCCGTAATAGCTCTCATCAGTACTGACATGTCTCAGTCCTCACTCTTGTCAACGATGCTTTGATGGCTGCTGGTAGGCCTCCACTTGGCTTCATGAACCCATTGCTCTACGCCAGCAATGGAGCAGGCTATACCGATATTACCGTCGGAAACTCTACTGGCTGCAATACGTGAGTGCTCGAAATTCCCTGAGATACGATATCATCTTGCTGACCTTCCGGATAAGTGGTGGTTTCCCCTCGACCAAGGGCTGGGATGTTGCAAGCGGCTTTGGCACACCGAACTTCAAGGCCATTCGAGCTGCACTTGGCGTGTAGAAAGGTGCACGCCGGGGTTTATTCCAAGACATTAGAATGTCCAAGGCATCTATGCATGAATGGCTGAGCAAAGACCATTCTCATTGGTCCGCTGCCCGCTCAAGATGAATCTCAATCAAATCCTTCGATGCACTCAGCCGTGCCCGTGCCGCAGACCAACGAACATCATGTTTCCTGAGCTGTGGTCCTGGTGCACAAAGCTGTGTGACTGTGTAACTGAGGACCAATATGCTGAAGGCCTGCCAAGATGCACCGCTCCGCACGTCTGCTGATAAGATCCAAGCACTCACCTTTACCCGTCCGTTGGCTCTATGCTTCTTAAGAACCCCTTCATTGATCCATTGTCCAGGAGAAAGATCATCCGACATGTCACCTCGTGATCAAGGCACTTCCAGAAAGCGATGTTGAGGACTGGGCATGGTCAAGGGGCTCTTATTCGACATTCGCAACTGGACCGGGTCATGGGAGCGTGGAAGGCGGTATCAAGCTGCTGCTCGCACAGTCTAAATCCGGGTTCAGGGAAGCCATCCCTGGTCGTAGGGCTTTGGAAGCATTGAATCTCGCGCCATGCACATTTGCCTCTACCCTTCGTGAGTTCACCTTGGAGGGCGGTGATTGCTGAGTGTCGACATATCGCAGGCCTAATCTTCCGCACGCCACAAAAATGGGAATGCTCAACAAGAGGTCTATCAACCGCATACAACTTCAAAACCGGTATCACCACGGCTCTGGTACAGAAACTGTCCTAATGCAGTGATAAAGTAGGAGCCTTCCAGAGAAGGCTAGAGAAGGCCGATAAGGCTTCCAACATAAAGTCCTTGGCACGCAGTTTCACCCGGACCGAGATAGATATCGTACGCTCATACTCGAGAGCTTCAGGAAGGCTAGAAAGGATGATATCGCTGAGGCGGAGCTGGGAATATATACTTTCGAGTCACCCGCTCACCCTGAAAGTGAACGCAGATTGTCTTGGCGAGTGAATGTCTACGGTAATTGGCTGTGATGAACGAGGTTATGGATCCCATCTTCAACCTCCTTTGCTGATCTGGGATTCCGTGGGAGCAGGCAGACGTCACGGAGAAATCATGTACTCGTTTTGTCTCGGCGACCGAATCACCATGAACAAGCTCATTCCTAAGTCATGGGTGCCAGCGAGATGTCGAAAAGTGCTGTAAGAGTGAGAGCCTTCGCGCCCAAGACCAAGACTGGATGCAAGACATGCAGGTAAGCGAACGGACACACAAGAGAAAACAATGGGCAAAAGCACTGAACTGTTCAGAACACGGCGTGTAAAGTGTGACGAGGACAGAAATGAGCGCGGCGACTGCAGGAAATGCTCATCTACTGGCCGAGACTGCCAGTGGTACGAGGCAAAGCATGGCTCGCCAGCCTGTAGCTCAACCTCCGCTGGCCTGCAACATCCGCTATACCAATGGCGAGCTGAGTGGTGTTGGCCACGGACTGGCACTTGGCACGGAATTGCTTAGCTTCATCTACATGGCTGGGCTGAAGTCAAGGAGCTCTAATACAAGAAAGCAGGCCATACAATTGCTACAATTTGCCAACAACAAGACCACACCATACCATGCTGACATTTGGCCACGATTCATGATGAGAGCTGCCAAACAAGAGGAGCGCCTGGCGAAGTATCTCGGAAAAGACAGCCTACCAGAAGCGTACAACACCATCCCAGAAAACCCTAGGCTATCTGATATTGTCTTTGCTCAGGTGCCCTACCAGCCTCGAGGTGTCAACATGATTTGCATACGATATACCTTCAAAGATGGAGCTCCGACCGCAATTGAGGCCTAGCAAAGCATTTATGACATCTTCGGCGATGAACAGATGTCCGAACTGGATTACACGATACCTTTGCCTCAGGCATGTCGACCTCCTGCGCCTGGCACACCGGACCTTGCGGGACCCGAGTGTGACTTGACAACTCGTCAAGCCTATGTGTCCAAAATCACGCTCGCACAATGCAGTCCTCTAGCAAGTGAAGCTGGGTCGTTTCCGAACGGGTTGGCTTTTGGCTGGAAAGATCCGAATGCCCAGGCCCATTCAAAGCCATGGATCAGTTCGAGACAGCAACCGAGACATCGCCAAAGTTACTGTTAGGGCTCTTCACCTCCCGCAAGCAACGAAGATGCTTCACAATGGCAGGCTTTGAAGTCCATCTCTTGGGTGCATCAACCTATTAGAGGCAGCGTACGACTTCTTGCTGATCGAAAATAGCAGCGAAGTCGACCTGCTTCCAACGCTGCACATTGTACTGTAGCAGGGTCTTCCGGTGCCAAGTTCTCTTGGCCACGTTGGATGGTTCTTCTAAGACACCACGCACTTCAGCCTTTTAGCCAAACCTTGTCACGAACCACTCTTTAAGCCAGTTGAACCTTCAAGGCGATTCATTATAATAGCCTTCAACATGGTAAGCCGGAAAGTGGCCACTTCCAAAGACTACGCCGGCTCGACGGCATACTACCTGCTGCAGAAAGGGTGCCTTGGTCATGCGGGAGCTATAACCTCTGCGATCTGCTGTTTTGTGTCGGCTGGGTTTTGGACATCCCAACTGTGATGGCTGCTCTTTGCACGATTGCGACTGCGCTCTGCGGCGCTTTCAACACCATTGGCGGGACACTCTCTGGAATAGTACCATCAAATGCGCCAACTGTCGATCTTGGCTATCAAGTACAACAGCCGACTCTTCTCAATACGCAATACGATGTTTATGTCTTCTACGATGTGAGATACGCAGCCAGTCCCTCTGGTGACAATCGATTTAGGGCTCCGCAGGCTCCTTTGACGAATCGTTCCGCTATCCAGAAGGGCGGAGAGCAGAGGGTCTGCGCACAAGCCGTCCCAGCATGGCAGTATACGACCAACCAGTGGGTTCCTAAGTACGCTGCCGGCCAAACTTCTTTCAAACCTTCAGACTTCAGCGCGGGCCCTGGCCCAGCAACTGCACCAGACAGCAGGACTACGGAAGATTGCTTGTTTCTGGATGTCTACGTCCCCCGAACAGTGCTCAACAATGCTGGAAAGGCATCAGGTGTGCCCGTGATCGTGCAATTCTATGGGGGAGGATACATTTCTGGAGCCAAAGACCTCAACCCAGCAGGCTTCTACGTTCGCGACAAGGAGCAAGGAGGCAATGGTGTCATATTCGTCAGTCCGAATTACAGGCTTGGAGCATTCGGCTTTTTGGCGGGCACATCATTCCAGAGAGACGGAGATGCCAATGCTGGGCTTCTTGATCAGCGGTTCGCTCTCGACTGGGTTCGGCAGAATATCGCGAAATTCGGCGGTGACCCCAACATGGTGACTGTCATCGGAGAGAGCGCTGGCGCAGGGTCGATCATGCACCACATCACTGCATACGGCGGACGTTCATCTGCTGGATCGTTTTTCCAGAAGGCCATCATCCAGTCTCCTGCCTTTCAGCCACAAGAGAACGATGATGCCAGGAATCAAGCCTTTTCTGCCTTCCTGAACCTTTTGGATGTCTCAGATTTGGCATCTGCCCGCAAGCTGGACTTCTCCACTGTGTTCAAAGCAAATGCACAGCAGGTGTACAACTCACCTTATGGACAATTCACATTCGGCCCTGCTGTGGATGGCAGCTACGTTCCAGATCTGCCAGGCACGCTGCTTCTCAAGGGTCGCTTCAACAAGAATGTGGCTGTCATGGTTGGCCACAATGCTGATGAGGGCATTGGGTTTACGAGTCCATATGCTTCAAATGACTCTGCCTTTCTCCAGGACGTAGGAAGCTGGATGACGCTCAGCTCAGCTACGTCCAGCAATCTTGCGTACATCAATAGCACCCTTTACGCACCGATCTTTGATGGGAGCAGGGGCTACGCAAATCAGATTGCTCGCACTGATACTGCCATTTCTGAACTGGTCTTCACCTGCAACACTTTCTACCTGGACAAGGCTTACAACAATCAGACCTACTCATATTACTTCGCGGTGCCCCCTGCGTATCATGGAAGTGATGTTGGCTTCACGTACTACACTGGCTCAACGACGAATGACCCTTCTGTTCAGGTTGCTGTGAACATGCAGCGGTACTTCTTGCGATTCATGCGGAATGGTAATCCAAATGGAGCAGATGTGCCGACTTGGAATACGTTCGGTTCTTCCGCGAACATGAAAGTCTTCAACACCACTGGGAACTTGAGGCAGATGCCTGATAACACTGCGAATGCAAGGTGCAACTGGTGGCAAGCTAATTTGTGAGTTGGTGGGAACCTTGTTCGTGCTCCAGGATCCGTAGCAAGCATGTACAAGCAACTTCTGTGGCGCACTCGTCTGACCATGATCTTCTGCAGGAAACCCGAATCTGTACAGCAGTCTAACGATGATAACTCTGCACGAGCTCAGAAGTAAGTTCACCTGCCGAGCGCTTGCTCCATGATTTGCGTAGTGGCGCTCTTAGAGACAGTCCGATCAAAGCTAACACGCTATAGTACGACGTCTTCATCGGCTCCTAGTCATGGTCCAGGCAGCCTCGTTTGTATGTTGTCGAGCATACTTCTCTCCTACCTCTTGATGAATGGTGCTTGATGGATTGAAGCCACTCGATACCATCAAGCCGGAACAACCACATTCACGAGTTCCGTGCTGGGCCTGATGTATGGCAACACCTCATTCCGATGATGAGTCCTTTGCTCGTAGGCATAGGCATACCCGACCAGCGTCTCTTCGCTCCACAGGTCGCCCATGAAAGATAACCCAAAGGGTATATTCGGTCCGCTTGCCACCAGATTGCCGAATCCATTCATCGAAACATTCCAATTGTATGGATAGAAGCCCATCGGAACTGTCACGACTGGACTGCCTACGAGTGCCGGAATGCTAGGGCTCAACTGCGTGGGTAGCAAGACAGCAGTGGTATTCGTCCTCTTCAACGCACCAAGAATGCCGCCCTCGCCACCATAATAGATGTTGCCGATCTGGAATGCGGGCCAGAATCTTGGATCTGTATTATTCCAGCCCTGCTTGAGCGCGGCATCCCATGCATCTGTATCACGTTCAGGCCAATCTTCAATGGAATGAGAATGAGTCCAGTTCTGTTCCTGAGCTAGATCGGTGATGTTGTACGGATTGTACGAGAGCTCGGAGAAATAGTTGGCCAAATTTGAGAGGAAATCGGCATTGAAGACGAGCTTGTTGTTGGTGTCGTTTTGCCAAGCAGCGAAGGCCGTGAAATTGGCATCGACAATGGTCGCTCCCGCTGCTTCGATCTGCTTGATTGCCTCATCAAAGGCATCCAAGACAGGCTGATCGGTGTACTTTCCCCAGATCTCAAGGACATTTCGAGCCACACCAATGCGAGCGCCGGCGAGTGAATTGTAGTCACAAGCGGAAACATAATCTGGGACACTGTCGAATGGAAAAGCCGACGTATAGTTGTCATAGTCGTCTGGTCCCGCGATAGCTTGCAGCACTGCGGCGGCATCCTTCACCGACCTCGCCATTGGACCAACTGTGTCCTGGTGCTCTGAGATCGGAACAACCAAATAGCGGCTGGTCAATCCAACCGTAGGCTTTATGCCTACCAGATTATTGACGTCTGAAGGACTCAAGATGCTTCCACTCGTTTCCGTGCCGAGAGCCGCCAGCGCGAGACCTATCGAGCTTGACACACCAGAGCCACTTGAGCTACCACTGGGGTCCTGCTTGGGATAGTAAGCTCCATACGTCTGGCCGCCATAAGCAGACCAGCCATTGCTGGTGTTGTCGCTCCTATAATTCGCCCATTGCGATAAATTTGTCTTGCCCAAGATGACGGCACCAGCTTTCCGCAGTTTTGCAGCTATAGTTGAATCCCGAGGCACTTGAGCTCCCAACAAGGACCAGGATCCCGCGGTATTGTTCATCTTATCGGCCGTAGCGATATTGTTCTTGATGAGAATTGGGATTCCATGCAGTGGACCCAGGATTGTGCCATTTTTTCTCTGAGCATCCAGCTCCGCTGCTATGGTCAACGCATCTGGGTTGAGCTCAGTGACCATATGCAAGGTGTCATTGACTTCCAGGATTCGAGCTTCGTACGCTTTGACCAGATCGACACTGTTAAAGAGGCCTCTCTCCAATCCAAACGATAAATCTTCCAGATGTACATCTAGCAGCGATGGAAAGCCCGCAAGAGGACCGGATCCAGTATACCATGCTGTCGGCGATGCACCACCCACTGCCAGGAGGCCGGTAAGAAGGAGGAGAAAAGACCGCATTCTCGATTCAACTTGACCAAGGTAGCAAGCAAAGAACGTAGACACTACTTCTTCTCCAAAATCATAACGCCCATATCTCGTCTCATATGCGATCTTGTATCGGTCTGTAGACAAGATATATTGTCTCCCTCCTCTGTCCATCGTACGTTTAATCGCCACATCATCATCGCAGAGGCAGGATGTAGGAGTATGCGGCTCAAGGACACGGCACTGCAATTGCCGTGGCCTTTAGCCTATCGTAGAGGGCGTGTATGTCGGGGATCCTTGCCAAGAGACGTCCCGGTATATCAATCCAAGATGGACCTTCCGATCTGGGAGTAGCGTGAAGGCTATTGATAAAACCAAGTAATTATTTCACGTGACGTCTCTTGCCACAGCAAGTTGCTGCTTGCTGTGACAACAACACACAAAGACATTGCCATTTCCGTCGGCAGGATGTGCATGAAATAGTTTTTTCGATCTGTAAGCGTTAGAACTAGTTCTATTCACATTGACCTCAATTGATGGCTTGGGTTTAATGGCTCATCTCCCTACACTGAAACCTGGGCACAATGCATCGTTCGAACGGCAACGAGGTCGCTACATGCCATCACAGCAGCCTGAGACGTGCACCTGCATGAAAGACGCTACTACGGCTCTAAACATGGATCACGAACAGGCCATCATCAAGGACGTCTTCTATTTCAGAGGAAGATGTCGACCCGCTCATTCATAGTATGTTCGCCCGTAGTCCATGGCCCAGCCTTTCCGAAGAAGACTTCAAGCTTATGGAAGAAATCCTGGTGCTTGCGTCGAGGATATTGTTAGGTGGCTCACTCTCTGCACCTGGCGACATACGGGAACTCGCCTGAGATGTTCTTGGAGGACGACATCTTTGCAGAGATGGGTCACGCCATCACCAACTGGATCTTCGGTGGCGAAGGGTGCATGGACAAGTGGAACACGTCTGAAGAAGCACTCTTCCTCGGCAAGGTGCCGCACTCGTTCACCGTCAAGGAATATCGCGTCATGGGATTTCAGTATCCCGTATCAGCCCCAGTCCCCCGGAAGAGGACACCTTCGGCCGTCTATCAGATACCGCCGTGAAGGCGGCATTGATGCCACTCGACCTGCAGGCTGAATTTGCTGATCTGGCTGGGCAAGGCGATGGGAAATTTCAGTGATGTATGGATAGTTGTGCTGCGTGGTGGGCATGATCGAAAGAGACGCAAGGGCGCAACATTGGGCATAATTATTTGCGTGCAGTAGGGCGACCGAGTGGGTGGCTCAGCAGGATACTCTGCATACAACATTGATTGCCTCTACTAACCAATCCATAGCGATCCGCGTCACAAACGAGCGACCTGCAATATGGAAGCAATGAACTCATCAACGCTCTCATTTCACCTTGCCATCGCCACTCCCCGCTTTCTTGCATGGTTTCCTGCTTTCTTCTACAGTCTTACCGCAATCAGTCATCCTTGTCGACGGAGGTGAGTGTGCAGAATGTGCAAGTGGGCTCCGGAACAACGATATGCTGAATGCGGCCATCGAGCAAGACAAGCATATATCGAGATTCATTGCGCCGGAGCCGTCAACGTGATGTCTTATACAGGCCGATCACCTTTCTTCTGTGGCATGATGCCATCAGTAGAGCTTACACCAGGCCGCTGTGGAGGATGCGAGCAGCAGAGGGAGCATTGGAAGTCAAGAAAACGAACATGGTTTCCACCGTGGTGAAGCTTCAGCATTATCACTGGCTGAGTACAGCGAATGGTTGCCACTCTGCCAATCATCGACGAGCCAGCCCGCTGTGTAGGGGACAGGGACAGCATGGAGATGTTTAGACTACGAGCACGGAGCAGCGAGGGCTTGAAAGAAGGAGAACGCTGTGAAGGACAACAGAACATCGAGCAAACTTCTTTACGCAATAATCTATCTTTTTTCCTCGTTTCTCTCGACTGACACTTTCTCCCAGGCCATCATGTAATTCATTGAATCGCTCTTCTTTTGTCACAGCATTGACTATACCGCCCACGTCCATCACTGCCTCGCAGCACAAGCAGGACACTTCCCAGCAACATGCTGCACCTGCTGAGGAACATGACAAGCAGTTGGCTCTCTGCGACCCTGAGCACGTGCTTGAGCTGCCGCCATGCACAGCGTATGTCGGTGGCCCTTCTGCTTGTAATGACTGCAGTCGCTATAGATGATGTCGGGTAGGCAGTGACACATTGCAAATCTCGGGTTGGATTTCTGCTTTGCAGGAAGCGTGTTCTGGTCGCAGATTTCCGACCATCTGGAAAGGCTGAAATCGTGCAATAGCAAACCTGGCCGTCGTTGTGTGAATGTCGCGTGTGGCTTCTGGGAGCGCCTGTGTTTAAGGGAATGTTAGTGAATGCAGCTTGTTAGGTAGCATGTGACATGTTGCTAGTGTGCACTGTGCAATCGAAAACTTTTGTGCACATCATCACCTCCATTAGTGTTCTATTTTCAACTTGCCTTCCTCTTAATCATCACTACCGTAGCCTTTGATGTCCCGCCCATTCCAGTTGCAGTCTAGACGCCTTCGCTAAATAATGCTCAATTCGAAAGCACGACATGCGATTTAGTGGTATGAAATCCTCTCTACTTGCGCTTGATGCGCCTTTGCTGAGTGAAGACAGCGATCATGAAGCATACACCGGCGCAGACGATGCTTTGCACTGTGATCAATTAGTCCTCTTCCAATTGCTATTGATAAATCCAGAAAGATACGTACGGCTGACTTGATGCAGTCCATAAACATAAGCTGGGATGATCAGCTCTCGTATCCTGTCGCTTGCATTCTGCACGTAGCTGATATCAGAAAGAGCTCTCCGCATGATCTCTGCTCCATTCTCTACATCGGCCAGGGCACGAGAGAGAGCAGTCCTGAGACTGGCTTGATAGACAGCAGCTCCCGCGCTGGCCCCGGCAATTGCGCCGAGGTTGAAGAAAAGGTACAGGCCGGACGCTGCGAGTGCCATGTCTTCTTCTCGGACTCCAGCCGCGAGACCAACGAAGATTGAGCTTGATACCATGCCTGAAGCCAGTCCGCCAGGAAGAATCGCCAGCGAACCAAAGACAGAAGTGTCTCCATTCCAGGTGAAATAACAGAGACACATGCAAAGCACTGCAAAGAGCGGCGATATGAGTGTCATCGGTTTGTAGAGGCCTGTCTTCTTGATAAAGTAGCCCGAGAGCAAACCACCGACGGTGTTTCCTGCGAACGCTGGAACGAGGTAGGCGCCGGCCTGTGCAGAGTTGGCTTTTTTGGTGACCTGGAAGTACAGTGGCACCACACTCATCAACGAGAATTGCAGCAGCACCTGCAAGAAGGCAATCAGATAATTCGTGATGACGGCATACTCAACGAGAAGTCGTAGGGGAAAGACTGGCTCTGCCACGACATTTGCGGTGGTGACAAAGCCGACGAGCGATACTGAACCTGCAGCAGCGGTGATATAGATAGGTTGGGAGCGCCATGGGTACTTCTGACCACCTGTGTCGAGAATGAAGCAGGCACAGAATATGAGAGTGCATAGGAAAAGCGAGCCCAGGAAGTCAATTCTTCTCAACTTCTGGCATTGCGTCAAACCAGAAGTTGCCCGGCGAGCCAGGTGCAGCCTTTTCTGCACAAGCAGCATGGCAAGGATTGTAGGAGGTAATTGAATGATGAAAGCCCATCTCCAGCCAAAGGCGTAGGTTAAGGCGCCTCCGATCACGCCACCACAGCTTCTCCCAGTCGTTTGCAGAATGTTGACGTAGCTTCGCAGAGTAGCGATGTCGTGCAGCGGCACAATGTCCGCGATTATGATGGATACCATTGAAGTCATCCCAGCAGATCCACAGCCTTGGACTGCTCGCCAGATGATAACTTCCAATAGTGTGCGCGCAATGCCGGTGCCCAATGTGCCCAGAGCGAAGAGGAGATATGAAGCTTGAAGGCATGCTTTCCGTCCGTAGACGTCTGCAAGTTTGCCGTACAGCGGCTGCGCCACACATTGCGCTAGGATGAAAGATGAAAGAATCCAAGAGCCATTTTCCAGATCTCCAAAGGTTGAAGCGACTTGGCCATAGGTAGCGAGGACCAAGCTGGCGTCGACGTTGGAGAGAAAGACACCGAGAAGCATACAGGATATGGTGGCGTAGATTCCCGTCGAACTGCTTCCGGACTTTACTTCGTTCTGGGCGAGCTCGAGGTCTGCATCGTCAGGAGGTAGATCGCCGGCGCCGATTTCTCTCTGCACGAAAGCAAGTTAGCATCGGCTTCGCTTCGCCGAAGTGATATTCATTCACTCACGCTGATGGTGCGGTATAGCAATGCTTCTGTGCCGGCACCAGGCAACAGCGGTGCATTCTCATCGACAATGGTCTCGATGTCATCGCCGTCCAGCGTGACTGTCGAGGACCGACTGGACTCTTCGATCTCTTCAGCCGGCGCCATGACAAAGAACCCCAAGGGACCTTAGGGGTCAATAGCAGTGAAGGCAAAGAAAACAAAAAGTAGCGTCCAAAGAAAGCCGGCTGGCAAGGATGTAGCGGAGGCTTCGGGAAGGATACTGATACTGCTTGCAGCGCCGAAGCCGACTGCGGCGTGGTGCACCACGATCGTGCAGTAGCTCAGCGCCCGCCGCCAAGCATATCGGGCAAGTCTACTGTATGATGGGATGTGTCACAACACGCCAAGAAATACTGCATCCATACCCATACCATTCCTTGGCGACCGCTTCCACGAGTACCTACCCTTACTTACTACCGTATTGCGGCATGCCATCGCCGAGATCGTAGTAAGCACGATCATGTGCTTTTCGCCTCAAGTCCACCAACTCCAGTGGCCTGCGTAGTCAAACGTCTTTTGCTTGCCATAATCTGGAGAGCGTATGTCCTCGCCTTCGCCATTCCATGCAATGACCTCTTGTGGCCCTTCTTCACTGATAACATGACCAAGCGGACACGATGCGAAGCTAACCTTGGCCTGGCCATCGTAGAAAGCATCGTAATGCCATCTCAAGGCGTCCTTCAACGTTTTGACTTTGCCGTTCGGGTGCAACATCTCCCATGGTCTTCTGCAGGTGTGTGCCTTGCACGATTTGGTCACCATGAGCAGCGAGTCCAGGCGATCAACGACATGTTTGAGGGAACGACCGACAAGCCTGTAACTCTCTGCAAGTTGGGCCAAGTCCGCATCCAGGAGGTTTTCAATCTGGCCAGGATCGCGATTGAGGTCGTAGTATTGCTTATCTCCAGTGCACCAGACAGCGTACAGCAGATTGTATTCGCCACCGATCAATCGCAAAGCCTTATACGTGTTGTTCCGAGCACTTATACCTGCCTCACCTGGGCGAAGAGTAGAATTGCCGAGCTTGCCGTATTTTCCCTCTGGAAGAGCTTGGCCCCAGAACTCAACGTTCACATGTTCGCCAACGTCCGCATTTCGAAGCTCTTCTTCGGTCAGCGGAATCGGACTCCCATCTAGGTCTGGTCGATCTACACCAGCGAGCTTGAGGATAGTCGGTGTGAGATCCGTGTGCGAGGATACGACCCCTGCGACATGACCGACAGGGACTCCTGGTCCACGAATGGCAAGGGGAATGTGGATGTCCGTCTCAAAGGGACATTCCTTTCCAGGTGGGAGTCGGTGATGACTGATGTGGTAGCCATTGTCGGTAGTATAAATTACATAGGTGTTGTCCAACAGACCTTTGGCTTCAAGTCTTTGCACGACCCCCTCCACCATCTCGTCGACAGCCTGCAATGCCCTCAGTCTGCCTCGCTGGAACTCGTCGTTGTATTCCACCACAGTATCATTCAGTCGCTCAAGCTGCTTTGTCCAACCGACGCCAGAGGCCCGGGAAGGGTTGAAGTTGGCAGTACGCGGGATTTTGTAATCCTTGAAAAGATGGGCATGCCGTGGAGCAGATAGGGGAATCGTCATTTCTTTGCTCTTCCTCGGATCGAAGTCGGAATGCGGTGCAATGGGAGCAACTCCGATGAAAAATGGGCTCGAATGCTGAGAGGCCTCTTCCAAAAAGCCATACGCCTTTTCAGCGATCACATCGGGCGAGTAGAGGCCTTCATAGCTGACTGGAGGTTCGAAGTTACGACTCATGTAAGCGCCATAGTAGGAGTATGTATATGGATCCAGAAGGAAATCGGATCCATTAAAGCCATTCACGGGAGGATCGTTGTAATTATCCACATTGTGTGAGTTGAATAACTTTCCAGTATAATAAGTGTTGTAGCCAAGCTGCTGCAGGAACACCGGAAGCCAATTGTCATTGAGACCCTCTCGAACGAACTTTGGATAGCCGCCGTAGGGTGGGAAAAGGTCGGTCACATTGTTTCTATGTGCCGTCAAGCCTGTCCAGATGTTCACCCGACTAGGGCAGCATATCGATACTGTGCAGTAATGCTGATCAAAAAGGGTCCCCTGCAACGCGTCAATACATCTCATATTCCGAAGCAGCCACCGATCCAACCTCCTGAGTAATGTGTTTATGGAGCAATGGCATGTATTCCAAGGAGTCCATGTGTAAGTCCTGATCATCAGTTAAGATAAACACAAAGTTCGGTTGCTTGACTGCTGCCACGCTCCGGATCCATGCTGCCGACACTGCCAAAGCAGCCAATCTGTTCGTCCAACCCATATCAACACATTCCAGTGCTGGAGTCTTTGTGCACCCGCTTCGCCGCCTCTCCCGAGCCTTCAAGAAGTACTTGACTTTTGAAGGTATTCAAGGTACGACATCGGCCAGAGATTGCAGGGGTCTCCAAGCACGCAATGCGGTCACTGCCGTCGACACATGTTGAGTGTTTCAGCCATTACTGGATTCCAGTGGCCGCGTCTGCCAAGCAATCGGCATCGTATGCAGTGTGCAATGGAGGAGGATTGAACGGGCAAGCAGAGAGAAGAGAGAGAGAGATTGCTAAGGTCAAGGGGAAGTGATGACGATATTTGGCACAGACACAAGCTTGGACCAGGCATGCCTAAGGCTACAATCTTGTGCCAATGACCAGGTGACTTTTCGCCCTTCTTCTGTCTTCCAGGAACGCTATCTCGGGAGACCAGACTAGAAATCAGTGATCGTGTATAGGTAGGAAGTCACGTGTGTGGCTAGTGTGTGGCTTAGTACGAATCACTAATTTCTAGTCTAGGCCGGTTCTGTCGACTTAGATTATGCAAACTAAACTATTACTATTTTAACTAAATGCAAGGCTATAGCCTTTGCTTAGGCATTAGATAGAAATAAAAATTGCTTAATAGATATATTAAGTAATTATGTAGTAACAAGACGTAGCCGATTTTGAAAAAAGGGCCTAGTTATTGTATATTCTTGTCGCGAAAATTTCTATTCGAATTCATAATTATATAGGCTCTATAAAATCTAATAGAACCGGATTAGACTAGAAACAAAGACTACAGTGTGGCTGTGCAGTCACGTGTTTCTAGTCTAAGTAGGAGATAGCTAGGAACGTGGCTATCGCATAGTATCCGTTAGTATAGATATGCCTTTAGGCCTCGTATACTTTGTACCGATTATAGTAATTATTGAAGCTACTTAATCTCGTATAATTATTATCTCTTATAACTACTTCTTATCGTACGATATAGGTTATTAGTATCTATAATTTAAGCCTCTATAGTAGTATAGCTCGGCGGCTTCTATATCTTTGCCCCGGGGCCTCGGGCCTTATAGTATAGATTGTATATAGTATATAGTAGGTAAGTAATTGTCGTTGTATTTAATAGCGATATAGAGTAGTATATAGAAGATTATTATATAAGACTAGAGGAAGGTAGATTACTCGTTCGGAGGATAGTTTACTATATAAATATCGACTCTAAAGAGTAGTTAGTCTCTTATAAGTATTACTATTCGAACGCTTATAACTATAGTATTACAAGATAGTAATACGTCTAATTCTTAGCCTAAGACGCCTTCTACTAGGCCTCGTAAATATACTATAATAAGTACTACTCTAGCGTATATTGTTATAAAGGATAAATAGGCTCGTAATGTACTACAATACTAGACACTAGACTAGACCGAGTACTTCCTTAAATAGCTAATTAAACTAAAGAAGATTAGTAGAGGTACTAAGGCTAATAACTTTAAGATCGATAACTTAAGGTATTTCTCGAAGCTATTAAACGATAAGTTTAGTACTAAACGCAATACTAATGCCTTAAAGAATAGGTAGTCTACTATTAAGCGAGATTAGGGTCTATAGATTGCTTATTTAAAGCATATAAGTAGATAGAATAGTATACCTCTAATAGCTAAATCTAACGTAGAAGATACTTACTTCGATAATAATCCGAGGTATACTACTTTCTATAACGAATTGCCGGAATATTATAAGTTAATAGACGAGTTAATTAGCTAAGATATAGCTATAGGAGATTATATTACTACTATAGAAGATCTAGTAGTAAGTAGTACAAGTAAGGAGTCCGAAGTTAAGGTAATAGGTAAGGCTATTACTAAGCCGTTTACTAAGGAATAGATACTAGTTCTATGTACTACGAAGGCGCAAGATAAGTATTAAAAGAAGATATAGAAGGAAGCTAATTGTATCTATAAGAAATAGGACGATACTAGTAAAGCTAATACTAATACTATAATGTCGATCTAGAAGGTATTCGAGCTACTAGTATTAATAGTTATAGAGGTTATAAAGGAAGGGAAGAAAGATCGAATTATAGTATATGTTGGAATATACAGTCTAGTTGGTTACGTAGTAGGGGATGCCAAGTAGACTAGATCACAGGACGATAATTATGTAACTAATCTAAGCTAACACCTTTCAGGTTGAGTTCTAACCTGTAGACAATAACAACACACTTACTATTCCTATTTTAGCCCCTACTATTCCTTATAGCTTCTGTTACAGTTTATGATCTATTTATACCTATCGGCCCTCCTTAGCGCGATAGGTTATGAGCCTAGGTTTGTAACTACAAGGTAGAAAGACTAAAGCAGTACAGGTTACCCCTAGACCTATAAGTCTAGTCCTAGAAGGAAGAGGCAAAACAGGAGAGGGAGACTCGAGGTAGACCTATATAGCTATGAAAGAACCTAGTAAGGCATACTTGGAAAGTGTAAAGGGAACAGATAAGCCTAAGTTTTAAGTACCTTTAGATAAGCCTTAGACTTAGCACTTAGTACTACCAATACCCTAACTTATTGGCATATAGTTAGGAAGGACTTGAGGAAGTCATTAGCCTTATAGAGCCGGAATCTATTCTAAGTTTTTAGTAACCTTCTAAAACTAAGCCAAGTTGTTAGTAACCCCTAAACTATTATAGGCCTAGTAGAGCTAGGGATCTGCTAACCAAGGAAGACAGCTATCTAGAAACTGTTATTTTTAGATTAAAGAAAGAGCTTGTTTCTAGAGTTTGTTTAGGTTTGATTTATAGAAGAAATCATAGATCAAGAAGGTAGAATTAGCAAGAGAAGGGCTACGCTAATCTTAATAAGGGAGAATCATGAATTATGGTTCAAGATCATTAGGATACACCTAATAAAACTAAAGGTTGAATAGGTACTAGATAAAGTAGTCCTTAACATCCTAGCATCTATACTATCTAAGCATGTCTTAACAACATTATTAGAATCTTTAGATTAGTTAATTAGAAGAGCAAGCTATAAGGTTCACAATATAATAGTATTATATAAGATATTTATCTATATCTTAGAAGATGACTAGGACGAATATTAAGAGCTTGAACATGTAAAGCATTTGTAGGACTAGGCAAGAGGGAAATATAAGAGGAAACTGTAGGTAATAGGAAGAAGTTTACTCTAGTAGTATACTAATTTTAGCATAGAAGAGGGTTAGACAATTGATAAAGTATAGCAGAGCCTAAGTAGCATAGCTAGGAAGGTAGTATCTATCTCTCCCTAGTTTAAGGATATTAAGACTAAGGAGAGGAAAGTTTAGTAGCTACTAGCGGCCCTTCTAGAAACATTTAGTACTGTTAGGGATAGGATTGACCTAAGGTAGGACCTTAGCCTATAGGACATCCTTAGAATCCTAAGAGAAAAGCAAGAGTAGATGATAAGCTAGGAGACAGCTATATTTACTAAGAAAAGGATTTAGGTAGGAGCAAGTAGAGACTTATTATACTTTCTATATAGAGGGAAGCATTAGATTAAAGAGTGCCCTAGCCTAGATAAGGCAAAAGTAGCTATCTAGCTAAGACAAAGCTATAGGATAGCAAAGAAACAATCCTTATCTAGAGCTAGGAGGGGATCTTCGCTAGACAAAGAACAACTTAAAGAGATAGTAAAGAAACTAAGCCTAAAGATACAATCCTTAGAGAAGAAGACTAGGAAACTATCTTCTAAGAAAGCCTACGCGGTATAGGATATAGAGGTATCCTCCGAATTATCTCTCCCCTCTAAGGAAGAAGATATTGATAAGGTAGCTTATTCAACTATTAAAGCGAAAGGTAAGTATAAGCTATCTAAGTAGCTACTTAACTCCTATGCTTCTACCTATATAACTAACTAAGAATTACTCTTTAGAGACCTAAAGCCTCTAGAGAGGAAAAAGTAGATTAAGGTTAGAGGTAGCTACTTAATAGCTACACATGTTAGGAGTATAGTTATAGGTAGAAGGAAAGGCAAATAGATTATATTAAAAGGTATTCTCTTTATACCTAGGCTTAGAGTCAATCTTGTTTCTTAGAACTAGTTTAGTAAGCAGTTTAGTATTCAACTACTAAAATTCATACTTTACTTACCTAATAGAAAGCTAGTTGTCTAGACAAGGCTTTTAGGAGGAGTACTATTCATTAAGGAAATTAGCTAAGACCTAGATAAGCTCGCATATGTATATATCCCTTAAGACTTAATAAATAGTAAAGCCTATACACTTATAGCCTAGACTAACTAGGATTAGTAGGAGCTATAGTATAGAAGAGTTAGATACTTTAGAGAAGGAGTGCTAAAAGACCTTTACAAAGTAACTAACCTAAAGGACAAAATCCCTGTCCCTATAAAGCATTAGCCCTATAGGGTGTGTTCTCTAGCCAAAATGAAAAAACATAGAGGTAAAGAGACTAAGAGGAAGCTAGCTAGGCTTTCCCTTGTCTTAATTAATATCTGTAGACTATTACCTATCTTAAGACTAGGTTTTAAATAGTAGCTAGAGATTGTTAACAACTTTTCAAGAAAGAAGTAGGTATTCCTATTAAAATTAAGAGAAGATGTAGCAAATGTATTATAGGGATAGAGAAGAAAAGCTAAATTGCAATTAGGGAATTAGCTTTAGGTAGTAAGAAGTAATAGAGCAAGAGAATTGCTTACATTACTTAAGTAGTAGGAGAAAGAATCTAGAATCTCCTATTATATAACTAAAGCATATAACTCAATCTAAAATAGAGTTATAGAAAGGTTAATCTAGATATCTAAGGAGTATGTTAGGGTAATGCTAGAAGATTCAAATATACTAGTTGAATTCTAGCTAGAAGCATTAGCTACCTATACTATTATAAGAAATGCTCTCCTAAATAGTCTAGATATAGATAGATTTGTTGGAATATACAGTCTAGTTAGTAACCTGGCAAGGGATGCCAAGGCAGACTAGATCACATGATGACTATCATGTGACTAATCTAAGCTGACACCTTTCAGGTTTAGCTCCAACCTATAGATAACAACAACATACTTGCTATTCCTACTTTGGCCCCTACTATTCCTTATAGCTTCTATTATAGCTTATAATCCATTTATACCTATCGGCCCTCCTTAGCTCGACAGGTTATAAGCCCGGGTTTGCAACTACAAGGAAGAAAGACTAAAGCAGTATAGGTTACCCCTAGACCTATAAGTCTAGTCCTAGAAGGAAGAGGCAAAACAGGAGAGGGAGACTCGAGGTAGACCTACACACATTACACAAAGAAGCCCTATGTATATAAGCTGTGAAAGAACCTAGTGAGGCATACTTAGAAGTGTAAAGGGAACGGATAAGCCTTAGACTTAGCACTTAGTACTACTAATACCCTAACTTGTTAGCATACAGTTAGGAAGAACTTGAGGAAGTTATTAGCCTTATAGAGCCGGAATCTGTTCCAAGTTTTCAGTAACCTTCCAAAACTAAGCTAAGTTGTTAGTAACCTTCAAACTATCATAGGCCTAGTAGAGCTAGGGATCTGCTAACCAAGGAAGACAGCTATTTAGAAACTGTTATTTTCAGATTGAAGAAAGAGCTTGTTTCTAGAGTTTATTTGGGTTTGATTTATAGAAGAAACTATAGATTAAGAAGGTAGAATTAGCAAGAGAAGGGCTATACCAATCTTAATAAGGGAGAATCATGAATTATGGTTCAAGATCATTAGGATGCACCTAATAAAGCTAAAGGTTAAATAGGTACTAGATAAAGTAGTCCTCAATACCTTAGCATCGACACTATCTAAGCATGTCTTAACAACATTATTAGAATCTTTAGATTAGTTAATTAGAAGAGTAAGCTATAAGGTTTACAATGCAATAGCATTGTATAAAATGTTCATCTGCATTTTAGAAGATGACTAGGACGAATGTTAAGAGCTTGAACATGTAAAGCATTTATAGGACTAGGCAAAAGGGAAATATAAGAGGAAACTGTAGGTAATAGGGAGAAGTTTACTCTAGTAGTATACTAATTTTAGTATAGAAGAGGGTTAAACAATTAATAAAGCATAGCAGAGCCTGAGTAGCATAGCTAAGAAGGTAGTATCTATCTCTCCCTAATTCAAGGATATCAAGACTAAGGAGAGGAAGATTTAGTAGTTACTAGTAGCCCTTCTAGAATCATTTAGTACTATTAGGGATAGGATTAACCTAAGGTAGGACCTTAGCCTATAGGACATCCTTAGAATCCTAAGAGAGAAGTAAGAGTAGATAACAAGCTAGGAGACAGCTATGTTTACTAAGAAAAGGAATTAGGTAGGAGTAAGCAGAGACTTATTATACTTCCTATGTAGAGGGAAGCATTAGATCAAAGAATGCCCTAGCCTAGACAAGGCAAAAGCAGCTATCTAGCTAAGACAAAGCTATAGGATAGTAAAGAAACAATCCCTATCTAGAGCTAGGAGGGGATCTTCACTAGACAAAGAACAACTTAAAGAGATAGTAAAGAAACTAAGCCTAAAGATACAATCCCTAAAGAAGAAGACTAGGAAACTATCTTCTAAGAAGGCCTATATAGTACAAGATGTAGAGGCATCCTCTAAATTATCTCCCCCCTCTAAGGAAGAAGATGTTGATGAGGTAGCTCATTTAACTATTGAAGCAAAAGGCAAGTATAAGCTATCTAAGTAGCTGCTTAACTCCTATACTTCTACCTACATAACTAACCAAGAATCACTCTTTAGAGACCTAAAGCCTCTTAAGAGGAAAAAGTAGATTAAGGTTAGGGATAGCTACTTAATAGCTACACATATTAGGAGTATAGTTATAGGTAGAAGGAAAGGCAAATAGATTGTGTTGAAAGGTGTTCTCTTTATACCTAGGCTTAGAGTCAATCTTGTTTCTTAGAACTAGTTTAGTAAGTAGTTTAGTGTTTAACTACTAAAATTCACACTTTACTCACCTAATAGAAAGCTAGTTATCTAGACAAGGCTTTTAGGAGGAGTACCATTCATTAAGGAAATTAGCTAAGACCTAGATAAGCTCGTATATACATGCATTCCCTAGGACTTAATGAATGATAAAGCCTATACACTTATAGCCTAGACTAACTAGGATTAGTAGGAGCTATAGCATAGAAGAGTTAGACACTTTAGAGAAGGAATACTAAAAGACCTCTATAAAGTAACTAACCTAAAGGACAAAATCCCTATCCCTATAAAGCATTAGCCCTATAGGATGTGTTCTTTAGCCAAAATGAAAAAACATAGAGGTAAGGAGACTAAGAGAAAGCTAGCTAAGCTTACCCTTGTCTTAATTAATATCTGTAGACTATTACCTATCTTAAGACTAGGTTTCAAATAGTAGCTTGAGATTGTTAACAACTTTTTAAGAAAGAAGTAGGTATTCCTATTAAAATCAAGAGAAGATGTAGCAAATACATTGTAGGGATAGAGAAGAAAAGCTAAATTACAATTAGGGAATTAGCTTTAGGTAGTAAGAAGTAATAGAGCAAGAGAATTGCTTACATTACTTAAGTAGTAGGAGAAAGAATCTAGAATCTCCTATTACATAATTAAAGCATATAACTCAATCCAAAATAGAGTTGTAGAAAGGTTAATCTAGATATCTAAGGAGCATGTTAGGGCAATGCTAGAAGATTCAAACATGCCGGTTAAATTCTAGCTAGAAGCATTAGCTACCTATACTGTTATGAGAAATGCTCTCCTAAATAGTCTAGATATAGATAGATTCAAAGTTTCACCCGATGAAGCTTTTACTAGAAAGAGACCTTCTACATTATACTTTAGGGTCTAGGGATGCAAAGTAGTTGTGTATATAGACGCTAAATCTTAGCTAGCTAGGATAAGATTAGACAAGCTAATGAATAGAGGCAAAGATGCTGTTTTCATTAGGTATATGCTTAATACATTAAAGATGTAGCTATTCTAGGAACCTAATATGAAAGCTATAAGAGCTTATAACAATGCTATCTAGTTTGAGAATGAGAAAGGAGGGGATATAACATTAAATGTTCCTAGACTCAACTAGCCAAGCTAAGCTCTAGTAAGGAACCTAGTTAGCAGACTAAGGAAGGAGAACCGGGATATTAAACCATTGTAGGTCCAACTGCCTCCACTACTAAAGGACATTGACTAATATTAGGTAATAGTTAATCTAGAAGAAAAAGAATAAAACGATGAACAGTAGGCCCCTAATCAGAGCCAAGAGAAACAGTAGGCCCCTAATCAGAGCTAAGAGAAACCTTAGCAAGACAAGGATGTCTAGGCTTAGGAGGGGAATTCAAAGAGAAGGAGATCAATCTCTAATGAAGGGTTAAGGGAAGAAAGAGTGTATAGTATGATTATAAGATCAACTATATAGAAGAGACTAAGAGAATTAGAGGAGGATGAGTTCCTAGAAGCTAAGCACTATAGGGCCTTTATCTATATAATGAAAGACCTAGATCTAAGTATGGATTAGATAGATGAACTTCTAGAGTATGTTTACGAGGTTGCATTCCCTACCTTTGTACTAGGGATTGCATAAAGATAGGAGGTTCTAATCCTAAGAACCTACTAAGAGGCAATACAAGATCCTAAATAGGGTCATATATAGGAAGATGCAATCTAGAAGGAACTAACTACGCTTAGAAGCAACTATACTTAGGATTAGGTAGTTCTACTAAAAGGAGTAAACCTAGTTACTTCAAAATAGGTGTTTAATGTAAAGAGACTAATTAGTAGAGCAATTGACAAGTTCAAAGCAAGACTAGTTATAAGGGGGTTTTCTTAGAAATTTGGGATAGACTTCTAGGAGACATTTGTACTAATAGTTAGGCATAATATACTTAGAGTGTTTATAGCTACTATATATAAAAAGGATCTAGAGCTATACTAAGTAGATGTGAACAATGCATTTACTAAAAGTACCCTACAAGAAGACATCTATATAATCCTACTACTAGGTATAGAAGTCCTACAAGGCATAGCCCTAAAAATCCTAAGGAGCTTGTATAGCCTAAAACAAGTAGTAAGAGACTAGAACAAGCTATATATCTTAAAGCTAGAGGAAATGGGATTCTACTAGTTAGAGGTAGACCTATGTTTGCTTATCTATAGAGGAAGGAACCTAATGGTTCTTACCTATATAGATAACATTCCCATTATAGTACTAAAGCTAGGAGATGTTCTCTAGTTCAAGAAGGAACTAGGCAAGGTGTTCAAGATTAAAGATCTAGGTAAACTAACCAAAATTCTTAGGATGAAGCTTACTAGAGATAGAAAGAATAGTACTCTAAAGCTAGACTAGGAACACTACATCTAGGAAAACCTTGCAAAGTTTAGAATAACTAAGGAAATAGCCTACCCAACCTTGTTACTACTTAATAGCTATGAAAGTCTAAGGAAATCTAACTTAGGCGAAGAAAGGTATAACAAGACTAAGTACTAAAGCTAGAATAGTATATAGATGTAGCTAATGACTATAATAAGACCTAACATTGCTTTTACCCTTGGAAGATTAGGATTATATGCATTAGATCTATCCAAGAGATATCTAAAAGCACTCAGAAAACTAGCTAGATACCTAAGATTATTCCTAAGTCTAGGGTTAATGTTTAGGAGGGGTAGGGGAAAGCTAATAGGATATTTAGACTCTAATTATGTAATAGACAAAGCTAATAGAGTTTCGATCCTTAGAAGCATCTTCTTTCTTTATAGATTACTAGTTTCTTAGATAAGCAAGAAGCAAAAGTTAGTTACTATATTAACTATAGAGGCTAAGTATATAGTAATGAATGTATATATAAAGCAATCTCAATTCCTTGTAGTACTCCTAAGGGAGATAGACTATACATGGTTAGTAGGAGAATGTTTATTTCAACTACTAATAAAAGGGAATTCTAATATAGTGAATGAAATCAGGCCTGTTTAGATTATAGGTAACAACTAGGCAGCTTTGACTCTTATTAAAGATGCTCATACTCATGAGAGATTAAAACATATTAATATTAGTTTCAACAAGGTTAGAAATCTTTAGTAGTAAAGAAAGATTGTAGTAGAATACACTCTAACAAAAGAGATAGTAGCTAATAGCCTAACTAAGCTAAAGACAGGGCCACAGTTCTAGGAATTTATTAGACAACTATAGTTAGTATAAAGGGACAAAAGTGCCCGCTTAGAGGAGTTCAAACTCTACTAAGCGTACAAATACTAGATCTAGGAATTGAACCTAGTAGATTAGATACGCTATGCTAATCTGGAAGCCATTGTATCTAATTGGCTAATTGAAGTTCTTGTTAGATTATATTGGTTGGAATTGGGATTTGTAGACCAACTAATCTAAGTAGGAGTGTTGGAATATACAGTCTAGTTAGTAACCTAGCAAGGGATGCCAAGGCAGACTGGATCACATAATGACTATCATGTGACTAATCCAAGCTAACACCTTTCAGGTTTAGCTCCAACCTATAGATAACAACAACACACTTACTGTTCCTACTTTGGCCCCTACTATTCCTTGTAGCTTCTATTGCAGCTTATGATCCATTTATACCTGTCGGCCCTCCTTAGCTCGATAGGATTTAAAGTTTTACCCGATGAAGCTTTTACTAGAAAGAGACCTTCTACATTACACTTTAGGGTCTAGGGATGCAAAGTAGTTGTGTATATAGACGCTAAATCTTAGCCGGCTAGGATGAGATTAGATAAACTAATGAATAGAGGTAAAGATACTGTTTTCATTAGGTATATGCCTAATACATTAAAGATGTAGCTATTCTAGGAGCCTAATATGAAAGCTATAAGAGCTTACAATAATGCTATCTAGTCTAAGAATGAGAAAGGAGGGGATATAATATTAAATATTCCTAGACTCAACTAGCTAAGCTAAGCTCTAGTAAGGAACCTAGTTAGTAGACTAAGTAAGGAGAACCGGGATATTATTAAACTATTGTAGGTCCGACTACCTCTACTACTAAAGGATATTGACTAATATTAGGTAATAGTTAATCTAGAAGAAAAAGAATAAAATAATGAATAGTAGGCCCCTAATTAGAGCTAAGAGAAACAGTAGGCCCCTAATTAGAGCTAAGAGAAACCTTAGCAAGATAACTAGGATGTCTAGGCTTAGGAGGGGAATTTAAAGAGAAGGAGATTAATCTCTAATAAAGGGTTAAGGGAAGAAAGAGTATATAGTATAATTATAAGATTAACTATATAGAAGAGACTAAGAGAATTAGAGGAGGATGAGTTCCTAGAAGCTAAGCACTATAGGGCCTTCATCTATATAATGAAAGATCTAGATCTAAGTATAGATTGGATAGATAAACTTCTAGAGTGTATTTGTAAGGTTACATTCCCTACCTTTATACTAGGGATTGTATAAAGATAGGAGGTTCTAATCCTAAGAACCTACTAAGAGGCAATACAAGATCCTAAATAGGGTTATATATAGAAAGATGCAATCTAGAAGGAACTAACTACGCTTGGAAGCAACTATACTTAGGATTAGGTAGTTCTACTAAAAGGAGCAAACCTAGTTACTTTAAAATAGGTGTTTAATATAAAGAGACTAATTAGTAGAGCAATTAACAAGTTTAAAGCAAGACTAGTTGTAAGGGGGTTCTCTTAGAAATTTAGGATAGATTTCTAGGAGACATTTGTACTAATAGTTAGGCATAATATACTTAGAGTGTTTATAGCTACTATATATAAAAAGGACCTAGAGCTGTACTAAGTAGACGTAAACAATGCATTTACTAAAAGTACCCTATAAGAAGACATCTTTATAATCCTACTACTAGGTATAGAGGTCCTATAAGGCATAGCCCTAAAAATCCTAAGGAGCTTGTATAGCCTAAAACAAGTAGTAAGAGACTAGAACAAGCTATATGTCTTAAAGCTAGAGGAAATGGGATTCTACTAGTTAGAGATAGACCTATGTTTGCTCATTTATAAAGGAAGGAACCTAATAGTCCTTACCTATATAGATAACATTCCCATTATAGTACTAAAGCTAGAAGATGTTCTCTAGTTCAAGAAGGAACTAGGCAAGGTGTTCAAAATCAAAGACCTAGGTAAACCAACTAAAATTCTTAGGATAAAGCTTACTAGAGATAGAAAGAATAGTACTCTAAAGCTAGACTAGGAACACTATATTTAGGAAAACCTTGCTAAGTTTGGAATGACTAAAGAAATGGCCTACCTAACCTTATTACTACTTAATAGCTATAAGAGTCTAAGAAAATCTAACTTAAATGAAGAAAGGTGTAATAAGACTAAGTACTAAAGCTAGAATAGTATATAGATGTAGCCAATAACTATAACAAGACCTAACATTGCTTTTGCCCTTAGAAGATTAGGATCATATACGTTAGATCTATCTAAGAGACATCTAAAAGTACTTAGAAAACTAGCTAGATACCTAAGATCATTCCTAAGTCTAGGGTTAATGTTTAGGAGGGGAGGAGGAAAGCTAATAGGATATTTAGACTCTAATTATGTAATAGATAAAGCTAACAGAGTCTCGATCCTTAGAAGCATCTTCTTTCTCTATAGATTACTAGTTTCTTAGATAAGTAAGAAGTAGAAGTTAGTTGCTATATTAACTATAGAAGCTAAGTACATAGTAATGAATATATATATAAAGCAATCTCAATTCCTTATAGCACTCCTAAGGGAGATGGACTATGCATAGTTAGTAGGAGAATGCTTATTCTAACTATTAATCAAAGGAAATTCTAATATAGTGAATAAAGTTAGACCTGTTTAGATTATAGGTAATAACTAGGTAGCTTTGACTCTTATTAAAGATACTTATACCCATAAGAGATCAAAACATATTAATATTAGTTTCAACAAGGTTAGAAATCTCTAGTAGTAAAGAAAGGTTATAGTGGAATACACTTTAACAAAAGAGATAGTAGCTAATAGCCTAACTAAGCTAAAGATAGGGCTATAGTTCTAGGAATTTATTAGACAATTACAGTTAGTATAAAGGGACAAAAATGCTTGCTTAGGGTTTGTTTACAAATCCCGAGTAAGCCAATACTAGATCTAGGAATCGAACCTAGTAGATTGGATACACTATGCTAATCTAGAAGCTATTGCATCTAATTAGCTAATTGAAGTTCTTGTTAGATTGTATTAGTTGGAATTAGGGTTTGTAGACTAACTAATCTAAGTAGGAGTATTGGAATATATAGTCTAGTTGGTTGCCTAGTAGGGGATGCTAAGTAGACTGGATCATAGGACGATAATCATGTAACTAATCTAAGCTAACACCTTTCAGGTTGAGTTCTAACCTATAGACAATAACAATACACTTGCTATTCCTACTTTAGCCCCTACTATTCCTTGTAGCTTCTGTTGCAGTTTATGATCCATTTATACCTATCGGCCCTCCTTAGCGCGACAGTATAGAAATTAGCTAAAGAATAGTATAAGGAGCGTCTTGCTATCGCTAATACTAGATCTAATATTAGTAAGGTTACAAGGCGACTACTAGACTATAAGATATAGGAGAATAAGGATATACCGATAGCAAATCGTATATTATTAGTACGCGAGTATATAAAGAAGAATAGCGAATATAACTATACTAAAGTAGCTCGGTCTATAAACTAGTAGCAATTCGAGGAGTATTTCTATACCGTATTAATAGATCTAAGGGCGACTAATTATTAGAATAGATATATATAGTAGATAGATAGTAGATATATACTATTAGGCTATAGTAGATAGGTTGTTATCGATAAGAAGGTTTAAAAATAGTAGAAGGAGTTAATATCTAGGCTAAAATTTTACCTAAGTATATAGTAAGATCCTAGAATTCGGGTATTAGGAAAGAATTTGTAACTAAAATATACGCTAATATCTATACTACTAATTTAGGTAGAGGTATTATTAGTTTTTACTAACAAATCTCGGTTACGTATAGGGTACTATTATATATAAAAAATCTATATCCTATTAACTCGAACTCTAGTATCTTAGAAGTATACTAAGAATCTACTATCTCGACTATATTAGAATTTTAACTAGAGAACAAGAGGGCTTTAGAAGAGGCGATAGTAAGGTCCGAATATAACGGTTTAAGCTTAAACATAATATCCTTACTAAGTTCTTTACTAAAACTAGCCTATACTACTTGTCTAACTATTTAACGACTATATACTATCCTCTACTATATCCGCCGCTATACTCTAACTAGTACTTCTTATTTCTACGTCCTTATATTAAGGCCTATTCTTAATTGCTATACCTTATAGTTAGTATATATCTATTACGCTATTCGATTACGATAATCTATATAACTTTCATTACCGATTGCTTCGTTAGTATACCTCTAGTTGTCTATATAAACCTCCGCTATTATATCGTCCTTCCTTGCTATATTTAATTTAGTATTAGTTAGTACTAAATGTAGCTCCTTCGAGAGTAGTTATCGACCGTTAGAAATAATAAAGTTATAGATAATAGTATAGGCAATAATAAAGCGATTCTACTATACTATTTTCTACTAATTTAGACTATCCTTAATAATCTTAAACCGCCGGTTTTGTATACTAAATATCCTCTCGATATAGTTATAAAGCTAAGCGTAGTAGAGGTTAAATATCTCCTTATAATTCTCGGATCTTGCTTCTACCTTTTCCTATTTATAGAGGTAATATCTTGTCCTTTAATATAGTATAAGAAGGCGTAGATCTTTAAAGGAATAACTACCGTTAGTAAGATAGAAGTAGCTATTTGGTACTTCGAAGCCTAACTAATAGGCCTTCCTTAATATAGTACTATTAGTCGCTAAGCCCTCGTAACTAGGCATAATAAATAAGAAGCGTAAGGAAGTATTATAAGTAGCTATTATATTCTAAGCGACAAACCCTTTCGGATAATACTATAGATTAGTATTAATCTTTAGTAGATTAGCGATTAAGAGTATACTATTAATAGTACCTATAATATCCTTAAAGTATAGCTAGAACTTGCTACTTTCTTTATCCTCTACCTAAGGCTATTTCTCGCAATAATTTAGGAGCTATATCTAGCGCTTCGTAATATAGTATATATACTTCGAAACCTCGTATACGATATTACTTACTATATCTCTTAATACTCTAAAGTCGTTAGCTAACTCGGTATAGGTATTGTTATATCTAATATATATAAGAAATATAATAACTCTTGCCTCTACTAAATACCTCTTCGTTTCTAATCTATTATATTCCTTTAACTCCTCGATTAATAATAGTAATACTAGTTGTTAGGGGAGAGGTCTAGGAGGCGCTAACAATCTAAAGATCTAAATTAAAGAGCTAAATGAATTAGGTTAAGTAAATTAGTATAGTAGCTATCTTAATAAGACGAACTATAAAGAAGAAAGGAAGGAAGCCTTAGAGAGAGACCCTTTCTCTAAATATACCTCGTCGTACTTATCGCTTACTACTTGTCTATATCGACTATCCTTTATCTACTTAAGATATGTTTGTCTATTTGTTTACTACTTAGGACCTTTTCTCCTAAGTAACCCTATCTTATCCTTCTCTCTTTATACGCGTATCTAAGTTCTCCTATTCTATACGATTCGAAATTATCTTGTTTAGTATAGATCTAACCGTTAGTTATAGAGATATATATCGAGCTAAGGAGGGCCGATAGGTATAAATAGATCATAAACTACAATAGAAGCTACAAGGAATAGTAGGGGCCAAAGTAGGAATAGCAAGTATGTTATTATTGTTATCTATAGGTTAGAGCTAAACCTAAAAGGTATTAGCTTAGATTAGTTACATAATAGTTATTATGTAATCTAGTCTGCCTTAGTATCCCTTGCTAGGTTACTAACTAGACTATATATTCCAATACTCCTACTTAGATTAGTTAGTCTACAAATCCTAATTCTAACTAATACAATCCAATAAGAACTTCAATTAGCCAATTAGATGCAATGGCTTCTAGATTGGTATAGCGTATCTAATCTACTAGGTTCAATTCCTAGATCTAGTGTTTGCTTACTTAGTAGAGTTTGAACTCCTCTAAGTAGGTACTTTTGTCCCTTTATACTAACTATAATTGTCTAATGAATTCCTAGAACTGTAGCCCTATCTTTAGCTTATTTAGGCTATTAGCTACTATCTCTTTTGTTAGAGTATATTCTACTATAATCTTTCTTTACTACTAAAGATTTCTAACCTTATTGAAACTAATATTAATATGTTTTAATCTCTTATAAGTATAAGTATCTTTAATAAGAGTTAAAGCTACCTAGTTGTTACCTATAATCTAAATAGGTCTAACCTTATTTACTATATTAGAATTTCCTTTAATTAATGGTTAGAATAAGTATTCTCCTACTAACCATGTATAGTCCATCTCCCTTAGGAGTGCTATAAGGAATTAAGATTGCTTTGTATATATATTTATTGCTATGTATTTAGCTTCTATAGTTAATGTAGTAACTAACTTCTACTTCTTACTTATCTAAGAAACTAGTAATCTATAGAGAAAGAAGATACTTCTAAGGATTAAGACTCTATTAGCTTTATCTATTACATAATTAGAGTCTAAATATCCTATTAGCTTTCCTCCTCCCCTCCTAAACATTAATCCTAGGCTTAGGAATAATCTTAGGTATTTAGCTAGTTTCCTAAGTGCTTTCAAATGTCTCTTAGATAGATCTAATACATATAATCTAAGTCTTCTAAGTATAAAAGCAATGTTAGGTCTTGTTATAGTTATTAGCTATATCTACGTACTATTCTAGCTCTAGTACTTAGTCTTATTATACCTTTCTTTATCTAAGTTAGATTTCCTTAGACTTTTATAGCTATTAAGTAGTAATAAGGTTAGGTAGGCCGTAGACGTCCTAGTAGGTTAGTTTAGGTTAGGTTCGGGTTCAAAACCGAACCTAACCTATTTGTCCGGGTCTAATCTTAGGGAACCGGAAGTTTGTCCGGGTTCAAACCCAAAAATTCAATAGGTTTATAGCGAACAATAGAAACATTAGAAAAGCGGAAATTGCGAAATATCGAGATAGAGAATATATTGTTATTTATGTATACTACCATTATCGTAGTCCTAAAGGACAAACTAGTTATTTCTTCTATGTATACTACTAGTATCGTAGTCCTTAAGGACAGAGTAGTCATTTCTTTCTATAGTATAGCGCTAATAGCTACCCTTCCGTTCCTTTATTACGTACGACGGTTCTT